>MU628773.1:0-20302 GCA_025688805.1 Aspergillus egyptiacus
TTTCTTTTTAGCAGCCGGGGTCGGGACTCTTCTCTAACAGCCGTGGATCCCCGCCAGAGCTTGAACCGGAAACGGAACCAGGGAGATGATACCTCGTAGTAAGTGACTGCCCACGGACTCGGGAGAGGGGGGGAACAAGGCTGAAAGCGAATGAGGGAAGGAAAAAAAAAGGAGAGCTGGGGAGCAGAAGAATGTACCTTAGCCAAACATTACTTTTCCCCCTCAGAAGAGGCGCAGTAATTGTAAAGCTGGGAGTGGTCTACCTGAATCGCAATTGGAACCCGAAATCTACCAAGGATCGATCGCACGTCGTTTTGCTACTAGTGGTTGACCTACCAGTGAGTTGGAAGCACTCAAGGTACTAGGTACTAGGTGGTCTACTAGTAATTATGTCCATGCGTATATTTCCAGCACTTTCGGGTTTGCATCTTCCAGAAGTCATAATAATAACCATAATAACGCATAGCTAGGGACGGGGTGAGTCGTAAACACATGAAGCCAGAGGGCATTTACGTACTCCTGCCTAGCCCGCACTACTATTAAATTATTTCTACAGACTCCATCCTGATTCCTATTAATACGAATCATCCTGATGATGCGGTTGAGACACGACAGCCTGGGCCACCCGCTAATAAAGTCGGCTGCTCCGTCGCCGAAACCCACCCATACCAAAAAAAACCCACAGCTGAGGTCGAGATTCAATAATGCCCTCTGCAGTCTGCTCGGTCGGAACCGGTCAATAATGATAATCCTGCTGAGGATTTTCCATCATGGCTTTTTCTGCACACCTTCTAGTCTAGCGGAATCCCCGTAGTCAACGCGAGACAGCCTCACGATCAAGACTTCTCCTAGGTAGCAGTAGCACCGTTTTAGAATCCCTTTGTGGGATGCACATGAGTAGCACTTTATCTTTTCTGGGTATTTGGCACCTGGAGAGATGAGATGTCACCTTTCATTTTTCAGTGTGCAGTTGATACGTTTTGCGACTCGGGCAACGGCTGATCCGTGAGGTGAAGGGTGTCTCCCGGCGCATTGAACGGGTTGCTCGGAACAGGGTAGTACACGCATGGATGCATAATCAGCCTACCTTTGCTTCTTCTGCTCTCCCGCTTTCAATGAAAATAATAATCCACGGGGATTCAAGAAGCTGTCAGTCATGATTATCTTAACTTCATCAAGCTCTGTACGCGAATCAGTGAAGTAATGATGTTGTGTGTTCAGGTAAGGAAGGGGGCAGTGTTTTGCATCCCAGCATTCCAGAGCTGTCTCCGGAGTAGGGATCGGCAGCTTTTTAGGCAGGGGAAGAAATGGGTCGGAAATCAATCAAATGCTGCTTGCAGCTTTTGATCGCATCCGGCTTCTAGGACAGGATACCTGGCTCCCGTGGTGGTCCTATGGCAATTTCGTTGGTGCGCAGCTCCAATATGTATACAGTATGTAGTACCTCGTACCTCAGGTAATATAGGTCACACTCTCGGTGCCTTCTCCATAGGTCCCTAAAAAGTATTGTGGCACTCTCATCGCCACACTGTCGATCCTGGGGTTGACGAAGCGTCCCTACTGAGTGATCTACACTGGAGTAGTGATATGCATCGACGACTTTGGAGTGCGAACGACGAGCTTGTAGGTATCTTGGCCGGTTGTGTATTTTATATCCGCGATTAGAGTGTTATGCTGGCTGGAATGTGGAAGAGGGCATGGGTCCACGATGGTCTGCAATGCGGCACAAATGATGAAGATTCAACACAATCATACTAATATTATTATTGATCGTCAAAACAAGAAGAAGCCAACGGCCTCGCGCTGGAGATGCTGGTTGCTGAAGCTTAACTCCTGCTGAAGGGTGCAGGTGGAGTGTCCCATATTATATAAGCCAGATCTGGATCGAGCGCAGTCCAACTCAAATTACACGGCATCGTGCAGGCTCGTTTCTCAGAAGATAAGCATCTCTTTAAGAGCTCTCTGAAGTCCCTGAACAATGCCTATTGAAGAGGATACAGTAGAAGAGCTATGGAAGGAGTTGATGTGTCGAACATAATGCATTGTGAGACGCAACCGTCCACAGGCCCCCAAGACAGTCCCGTTTTTGGAAACTTCCAAGGATTCACTTTCCAGTTCCTGACCCACCCACAGGAAAACCTGGAACCATAGATAGAAACAGAGGCGATCGATTTGTTGCCGGAAAGGGGGCTAGAACTTGGAGGGTCCCGCGGTTCCCCACCCAGTTATTTTCAGGTTTCACTCCTTGGATTTATCACATTCTGAGCCATGGCTTGTCCTATCAAAAAGACCTTTCTTTTATTCTTTGACCCCAGAGGTTGTACAGGAAATGAGCATCAAGCCTATACTACTAACCAGAGCGCATCTGTATGTAGAGTCAGTCAACGAACAGCCAAAGAGTCGGAGTCGGCTGGCTGTCACGTGTTTCATCCAAGTCGCTCGGAAAGCCGTCGACGTCAACATGACCTCACAGATATTAATTTCGATCAGCGCGGGAGTTTTGACAAGTGGAAGTTGCCTCTTGTCCATCATGAGTTGATCGCAACTTAAGAACTGAAGTACGTAGGTAGTAACAACTTTGATTATTTCTTATTCGCCTCTGAGGCTGGGCTCAAGGGACTGCCAGTGTGGCTTGAAGGCTTGACCCCAGCCGCAGCCTCCCACGCAATAATAATACCTTGGTACTTCCCGTCCAGATGAATTGCTGTCTTATCTGCCTTTTGTAGTACAATGCAAGGTTGCATTGACTGATTCTTGTTATCGCGCTCATCAGCATGCTTACATTTATACAATAGTAGCATGTTGCGTTTTTTACCAGCGAGCTCTGATTTTTCAATTATATATATATATTTGACAGCCTAATGCTTGGTCTATCTCAATTCTCAACGCTCGACCGTTTCTTGGCAGGGAGCTTCCCAGTTTTCCGACCTATCCGAAAACAAGTGATAAGTCCCACACCATAGGTAGATTCTCTGGGAGTCATGCTGTCATAGAGTAGATACTTCGTACTAGATCTGCTAGAATATTAGTGTCTGACTAGTCCCTGTCTTTTCCTTGGAATTGTACGGGTTTTGTTGCCCCCTGCCATCCATTATACGACTAGGTTACCCTGCGACTTAGAACTTGCGGAACATTTACCCTGCGAATGATCATTCGTGCTGTCTCACGTGGAGATGGCCCTCCATCCATTCCGGTTTTACCTTACTACCTACCCACGTATCTGCGATCTTGGGTTGCGGGCAGGTCCCAGGAACTCCAGGGCCCTGAAATTGGGGGTCTGCTGCCGCTTGATCTTATTCCTGTGCGAAGCCTGGTTTGAACGGGATTACACGTGGCTAATGCTCACAACCAGAATGTGCTCCCGCTTCTCGACCCGACCTAAGGCATCTCCATGCCTGGTAACCACCAGATGACTCGTCGGGGACTACAGAAGACAACCAAGCAGCGAGTCAAGCGAGAAAAGCAGAGATTCAAAGAGAAACAACATTAAATCACTTGAGCGAGCTCCGGCGTCGATTTGCCATACCTTAATTTTCCTGACACCCCCGTGTCAGGGAATCCTTATAGCTACCTTAGTAAACAGCTGTTCCTCAGATCTACCTTGCCTTAACGGTTTACCCCCAACGATCAAATTTCACACACTGAAACTTCCGAGGGTTTACAGGTATCGCTTTTCCCCTTGATTGCAGTGCCTTCGCTGGGAGTCTGCAGACGCGCCCCATCAAATTGTCATGTCTATGACAATCGGAGGGAACCTGTTCAGCGGACGCTGCCTTACCACGGCCTTGGTCGAACTAACAGCCCAACAGAGACAATACATTCAGGGCAACGGAAATTTAGTCTACGGACCAGCCGTGTTTTCATAATTCGCAGACGAATTCCGGCGGTACCTCCTGACACCTCAAAGCACAATCGATTATGGATTGAATGGACTACTGCAGCACCAGGAAACGGTCCAGGGAGCGATTTTAGATACGACGGGAGCCTGGAGCTTCGCAGTGGACTGCTGAATTGTCTTACTGGGAAAACATATGATGTAACTGTTCCTGGAAATTCTGCGATGTGCCTGGGTCTCGTCTGACCATCTATCCCTGAATGCCTGTCTCTCCATTTCTCAAACCATACTTTTAGGCTCGGTCCGGACCGCTGGTGAAAGATTTGTGCATGACTGGCAGTCAATAATATGTGTGTGTAGCACCACTAACCTGTGAGATCAGACAAGCCAGAAGTGTCACCGATGAGAAAGTGACCATGGTTATAAATCTATCTCCTGCTTTCGAGTCACCAACCGCACAACCCCACCGAATTCCATGGACCTTCACAGGGAAATGACATGAGTGCTGTAACTGGAGCTCTTTCCTTCTAATCCACCATCTTCTCGAGGCTCGGAACCCTTTCCCCTGGCGAAACTCCCGGTCGGAGTACACAATTGGCGAGTCCTGTCCTCTACCGACCCAGCATCCAGCAAGACTGATGCTGTTTCGTTGGCACACAGTTTGACGACCAAGATATCCTCGAGACGTTCCTATCTTCTGTCATGGCAGTCAGTATCTATGCAAATGACACGTCTGTCTCATAGAAAGCCCACCTGTGGCAAGGATATAAGAGCAAGAACGACTCCTGCGTCACCCCAAGCTGCCGCCTATAATAACGGAACAGCTCTTTAGCGGCGAACACTGTTTTACTGCTGCAGGAGCCATGGACTGCGGAACGGAGAATATCGTTCAGGGGAATGTCATCAAGAAGTCATTTGTTCGCTCGGACGGCGACTATCCCCACCGGGAAAGTATATGCCTCTGCAAATAGACCGAGCGAGGGGATGCAGAGAAACGCGAAAGTGGTGTCAGCATCTACGACCAACCTCCGACTTGTCCGAGAGGGACACTATATCAACCTGGCCCCACCTTGCAGTACGTTTCGGACGCAGTCCCACGCTGAGCTGCAGACGAGACTCTTCCTAAAGGCCCATATATTTCGAACAATGAATCCTCCCTTTTCCAGTGTTGGTGCGCTGGTAATACCCAACTTCAACCATGCACTCACTAAGGTACAGCCCAAGAAACCCAGTTACCCGGAAACTACTGAACAAGACCGCATGGAAAATGTATATACTTCGCTCAGCTGCCTGGGTTTGCCACATTGCCCCGAGAACCTTATAAGATTGGGAAAGAAATAAGAACCCTGCGTCTCGCAGGAGCCTATCACCCCTGTTCCACGGACTACTACCTTAATAAGGACCAACACTAGGCAGTTGCCCAGGATCCAGAGTGTGTGGAAGGAAGGCACGGCGCCCGCCGGTGCCGAGTGTATCCCTACTGACACTACTTGGGTAGAGGGCTACGCGTGTCTCAGGTCCGTCCGGCCATCTTGCGACGGTGGTGCGCGATGCGTGCGAGCTGACAAAAAAGTGAGCAGGTGCTGCTTGGGAATAGATCCCTCAGAACACCAGCACAAACTAAGTTCCTGATGTTCACCAGAAACCTTTCTGTGTGTCTTCGGACAAAAGATATTAGTAAGTTATTTAGTAAGTTATTTAAGGTTAGAAGGGTCACAAAATGTGAAATGCGACGTCTTCTGTAATAGATTTTATTATTGAAATACATTTTTCATCCCAGATGCCCCAGATGCCCTTCCCAAGGCATCGACAAGACGAAAACAACCGAGCCATCGCGCCAAAAGCAAAACAAACTAACAAGATAGATAGTAAAAGGCCAGTCAATGAATAGAATCTGCTTGAGTAACACGACAAACTGACATATCAACCTTCTATGCCATGTAGGTGCTGGAGTCAACACCGCCCTCGGGATATTCACTGCAGGAAGACTCGTTAGCTCACACCTCGATCCTGATAGCAGGGGAAGAAACTTACGGAAGGGCAACTTCAAACCGCTTCTCAATATCCTTGAGGACCTGCTCATCTTCCGGGCTGCTGACAAAAGAGATGGACAGACCCTTGGTACCGAAACGACCGGCACGACCGACGCGGTGCAGGTACGAGTCCGCGTCAGCGGGCAAGTCGTAGTTAATGGCAAGGTTGATTCGCTCGATATCGATACCACGTCCAAAAACGTCCGTAGCAACACAGATACGCTTGTTGAACTCCTTAAACTCTTTGTAGCGTTTGATACTAACGCAGACGTTAGCCACCGGGGCCAATGATGGATGTTGGGTAAAGCTTACCGCTCCTCCTGGCTAACACCAGAGTGTACAGCGATACTGGGGAAGTTACACTCGCGTAGAAGCTTGTCGAGCTCATTTGCACGGATGGTGCTCTTGACGAAGATAATGACCTGGTTAAACTCAAGGTTGTCCAGAAGCTCGTTCAGCTTCCGGTTCTTCTCGGCCTCGCTGAGCTTGATATAGTACTGCTGCAGGCCATGAAGTGTGAGTTTGGTGTCATCGTCGACATAGACTTCGAGAGGATTCCTCATGAACTTCTTGCAGATAGGTCGGACATCCTGGGAAAGAGTGGCGCTGAACATCATGACCTGCTTATCGGCGGGGGTGGCACGGAAAATCTCCTGGACGTCGCGACGCATGTCTATGTCAAACAAGGTAAGAATGCTGTTAGGCGTTGGAGAAAATGTGCGGGCATACCGATCTGGTCAAGCATTTTATCGCATTCGTCAAGAACGAAAGCCTTGACATTGCGCAGGGAAAGCTTCTTGTCGCGAACAAGGGCGTTGAGACGACCGGGAGTACCGACGATGATGTTGGGGAAGGTGTCTTTGTTTGACAGCACTTCGATATCCTTCTGGATGGGAGTACCACCGTAGAAGACAGCGGTCTTCACATCGGGAAGATATTTACTGAATCGAGCGTATTCGTTCTTGATCTGGTAGGCCAGCTCACGAGTGTGGCACATGACCAAGACAGAGCATTCCCCAGGAACAGGCTCCAGTTGGTGGAGAGTAGTAAGGACGAAGACGGCGGTCTTTCCGAGACCAGACTTAGCCTGGCAGAGCACATCGACGTTTAGGATTGCGGTTGGAATGCAGACTTGCTGGACTGTGATAAGGTGGAACGGTATGTTAGACTTGGTTCGATCCACAAAACTTGAAAGAAAGAAGACAATCCGCGTCCTAGTCCGTCCATCCCCCCGAAGAAATAAATTAGGCAAGGCCGATGATACCAGGACTGTCTTATTCGCCTGAAGATCGGAAAGTGCAAGCCATGAAGCACACCAGAAGTATCAGATCAACCGCCGGACATAGGTTCAAATTCTGAACCCCCAGCTAGCTGCGCAAAGACGAATTCCGTCCATATCTGTGGCAAGGCGGCCCCTGTTGCCCAGCGCGCATTATTCAACCAGAATCGCTCAAGGCATGATTCCGAGGAGAGAACAGGCGGGGAAGGGAAGTGATCCGCCATGAGTCACTGAAGCAATGAAGCAACATGTAAAAAGCTGTGGGAGCACTTTCCGCGCGGCGCAATTTTCACGAACGTTCTCGGAACATCTTCAATGGCGCGCAGACCCGAAGGAAACATCTGGCACGGACCGACTATTGTCTTCTCTTTCCCGAGGAGATGGACGGACGTTGGAACATGGAGCTATGGAAGGCTATTGGGAAAGAATATGTGATGACTAACCCTCCGAAGGATGTTCGAAACCGCAATCGGTGATAGCGCGTAGAAGTTCGCCCTTGAGCAAAAAGTCGCGGAAACCGGTCGAGTGGATACCGACATAACTTCCCTTCTTGTCCGGACGGCCACCAGTCACCGTCAGATCACCCTCCTTCTTAGCTTGAGCCCCATTAGTCGCAGGGGCAGCAGTAGTGGCTGCAGCGTCAGTGGTCTGAAGCTCCTCATCGGAGTAGTCAATGAGATCCTCCTCGTGAGACATGTTGAAAGGTAGTGGCGGAACGATGAGATCGGATGGCAAGGCTGACGGCTGATGCGCGTTAAACCCCAGAAAACCGAGAAAGCGGTATCACGGTACTGAGAAGGCCTAATGTTGGAATTCGGGACGAAAAGCCGATCAAGAAAGACAAAGAGCCGCTTATATGGTGGCTGAGAGATGAATTAGAGGTGATGAAAAGGGTGACGATGAAAGGGAAGAGATGGATTGTCGAGGCGCGAGGGATGAGCGAAGAATGCAGCTACATTCACGTGATTTGGATTAGTCAGTCAGAGCTGAGTCGCGTTGTTTTTACCCGTTTCGGCTAGCTCCGGGACGCCGCTCCAAAAGTCGATTAAGCTTCGGTTGAGGACGAGCTTGATATCTTCGCCTTCGCAGTGATTGATGAGACGCCCTCCCGTGATGGCAAAGAATAAGTGTAAGAAGAGCGCTGGTGGGGGTGTCAACAGTCATATCCGCGCGCGGTTGAATTACCTTTATAATGCAGCTACATACCTTCAGACTGCAACGACAAAACCTCGCACTAAAGGCCTCGAACAAGTCACAAATGCCGAAGACGGAGAAGTGAAGATAGGGGCAGGCACTGAGCGAGTTGTGCCAACTATGTCGACTACGGGCACCAGCGCTGGAAATGAGGTCTCATGCGTTCCTCAACTCGCCCGGGTATGCATCTCTCAAATGCGAGGGGTGTCGCTAAAGTCACAACTTCGACTACCAATCGAGCAAAAACGGTCGTTTTGCAAGCGGTGTGATACACTGTTGGTTCCGGGTACGAATTGTACAGAGCAGGTCAGAAATCCGAGCCGGCGGTCTAGGAAGCCATGGGCTGAAGTACGGATTGTTCGCTGCACAGTTTGCGACACGGAGAAACGTTTCCCACAGACAGATAAGCGTAGTCGCAAACTCTCGGGTCACAGGAAAGACCAGAAGTCGAAGAATCTGGTAGAAGCCGGCACACCGGCTTGATATCTCTCTCCTCTTCTCGAGATACAACTACACAGGTATCGGGTGACCTGTCCCCATTTCACTTGGCTACTGTTCAAAGCCGAGACCGCCGCCCGACTCGCTTTCTCTCCATGGTCTGGTATGGATTATCCTGGGTAGTACGACACGGTGGCGAGGCTAGTGTATAGAGACAATCCGATGGCCTACACACTCTTCATACCAAGGGCTGGGGGCTGCGCCCTGAGATCATTGTCTGGGGGTACAGAGCGCCGCTGAAAATATTATGTCTCAAACCGGGTGGCGACGCTGACTGGGGAATTTCGCCGCACGATGAGGAGCGGAGAATATTGCTTGGGGCTGGTTGAAGCCAGCAACGGAAAATTTTTATGGTCATCCGAATAGCCTGCTTGCTTATTGCTGTCCATCAATGGCGGGAACTTTCCGTTGTGGTCTCGTCGGCAGAAGATGGAAATTTCACGAAGAAGTGACATATACTATACAGAAGCCGAAATAACGACCCGTGCCCGGTCATTTAGACTTGTCCTGCATCTCGACACGCTATGCAAAGGATTTGCTCGCAGGCGGTTTCATCTGTGGCCGAGGTCCGGATAGCGAGCTAGCCAGTGAGACGACGGGAAAGACATGATAGTGATCACGGTACACATGATAGTAGAACGGGCACCTAAGCTCCACCGAAGCACAATGAACTCCGACGCTATAAACCTAATTAGACAGTCCTGAAAGTTTCATTCCAACGTTGTTCACAGATAACCGGTTTGCCGTGAGGCAGGTGTCGAGTCTTTAAGAGTAATCCTTCCAAGCTTTGCAAAACGAAGATCGCGTGAAACACACAAAAGTAGTACGATAAATCATTATGGCCGCTCTCTGAAGCTTAAAAGGCGCTGTAGACGCCATGTAAAAGGAGCAATCAAATCAGGAAGTCCGCGAGGACAAGTACTGTATATAAGGGCATGTGTTGTGGGGTTCCCTGGAGCGCTCTTTCTTTCTTTCTTTTTCTTTTTTCTTTTTCTTTTTCTTCGTATCTCAGTCGTAGCCATTCGGGCTGGAAGGTGTGTGATCGTGTTTTCATAATCATACTGTAGGGATTAGGAGCTTCGCCTGGCGAGGATAAGGAAGATTGCCGCATAGCTTAGGCCCCTGTTGAACAGGCAGCGCATCAGAAGTTAAGTGCCTCCGGGGCAAGGTTGTGTTGTGTTTGTCCAAGCGTGAATCATAAGAAAAATAAGACGGATCGGACACAGAGGGGTAGATCGCGGGAAAGACTGGTAAAGCGAGCATGTCCGAAAAGTGGATGACAGAAAAATGGTGTATATCATCGTCGCCGGCGAGCAGCTTGATCCAGGCGCTGGTCTAAGCCTTCTATTCTGCCACGATAGGCCCTGACAATTTCCCTGATGTGTCCAATTTTCGCTAGTTCGTTTTCCAATTCATCGATTGAGGCCAATATTGAGCGGGTGCGCGCGATCTCTGCATCTGCATTGCGGATGACATTCCCCGCCCGGTCATAGCTATTCTGAATAGAAAGTTGCATCTGGTCTTCCAGCTATTAAATGTCAGAAGTGTTGAATTCAAATGGAGGTAGTAAATGCGCATTTGATGCTGAGAAAGTGCGGCTAAAATATCGTCTTTGAGCACCGAACCCAGAGCTCACGGATAATGGGATACTGCTGAAGCATAGGGAGAGCGGGGACGGAAAAAGGAAAGGCCATTGACATACATATTCGAGGCGATTCTGAATTTGCTGCTGTAATCCATCTAGCTGGTGCGAAAGCGCCCGAAGGCTCATTGGATCCAGCAGCAATCGGCCCTGGCTGCTGGCGGCACTGGCAGCACGCGAGCTGGAGTTGCTAGTGCGTCCAGTGCCCCTTCCCCTAGAAACCCCATTGCCGGTATGGCCACCCTGGAGAGCGAGTTGCTGTTGTTGTCGGAGAATCTGGATCTCAGAGGAGGTGAGGCCAAGTGAGGTGTCGGGAATCGAGGCTACGGACATTTGGTCCGCGCAGAGACATGCTCCAAGCGCGAAATAGGTCTAGGAAGCGCCAGCCGATCTCAGTGTTGGAAGGTATGACGGACCGAAGTTCATGATGCTGGAACCAAGAGCGGGGAGGAGAATGCAATGTGGAGGTGGTAGAGGACGGAGGTGGAGAGGAAAGGGAAGGGAAGGGAAGGGGTTAAGTCGGAGAAGTGGCACGAGGACAGGTCGAACACCGGAGGAATTTGCGGGATATCTGCTCGAGAACTATAAGAATAATTCCCGGATGTGATTGATATAACACTCGTGTGAGAAGAGGGGGGGAAGTGGTCTCGTTGAAGAGGGGGTCGGATGGGATGATGAGGAAACAAACGGATTGGATCGGCGGCGGTAGGGAAAGGAAAAAGCAATACTGGAAAAATAAATTTAATAATGAAGCGATCGAGAGCCACGGCGATTGTAAATCGGATGTTACACTGGGACTTCAGACGAGATTAGTACATAGTAGCCCCTACAGAGGGGAAGAGGAGGGAGGGGGGCAGGAAATAAATGGTACAATTAAGAGAGGCGGCTCAGGGATAGGGAGGGAGACTGGGGATTCAGAGCAGGGACGAGGGCGAGTATCATCGAGACAAGAAAATCATGAAGAGAGAGGATACTACAGCAGAAGTCTGGATATATACATATATATATATATATATCTTCATAATACACCAGTAGATAAGGTACAGATTGGGTGCTAGACTGTTGATCCTCTCACAATCCGAAGCAGTAGTAGTAGGGAGTACGATGAGCCTCACTCTGTAACCACTGGCAGATCCAACACATTTCTCTATCCGTCTCTGAGAGTCTCTTATAATATTAATACCACCATAACCCTTCTATCCTGTAACCTTTATCCAAGTACTAACTAGTATACTAGTACTTAAGGTAGTACTAAGATGTATGATGTAGGTAGGTATCGCTCTGCCCACCGCCTTCCTCCCGCATCGCATCTCCTCATGATGTACCTACTTACTCCCAGCTAATTTATTTATTCTCCTGCGACATCCAATTCGAATGTCCACTGTCACGCCAATTCAATTGCCCCTATCTGGCCCATCTCTTCTCCTCCAGTCATCTAAAAAAGACCCGAAATCCTCGACTACTTGCCGCTTTTGACGCCTCCGGCCGCTGTCGCTGCCATCTATCGGTTTCCACATCTCACTCGCCAACCTCAGATCAAGACCAGCGACCTAAGATCCGCTGCCCAACCTGTGAGGCTAGAGCCCTGCATACTGCCTCGGACTATCCTATTGGGTCTGAGGAACTTCGTTGCTCAAGGCTGGATGATTTGACTTGCTCGGGTATCTTCTCTGCCCGCAGCTTACATTTTCTCCCAACCTGTGAGCGATCCCGTTCGCCTTCTAAGCCTGTCTAGCACACTGCATCTGTCTATACTCACTCCATACCCCACCTGGAGGTCTCCTCGTTTCACCTGTTCTTCGCGCGACGCGCACTGACGGCATTATCTGGTTGTTGGATAGGGCCTTGTCAAATAATAAACCAACATCCGACTTGAGCCACTGAAGTGCCGTCTGGTGAACCTTGTTACCTCCCCAAGTCTCGGTTCGATTAATTCAGACGAATTTAGCTTTAGAGCACTGGGAAGAAATAAAAGTGTTCTGGAATCACGATGCCTCGAGATAAGGAACGCTCCATCAACCCTGCCATGGCGCAGCGGAAGCTGGAGAAGCAAAAGAGTCTTAAAAAAAGCAAGGCTGAGGCACTAGCCCGCAGAAACGAAAAACTGGCTCGTCGCAACCCAGATCGCATCCAACGGCAAATTAATGATCTGAAGGAAATGGAGCAGTCAGGACAGGGCCTGCGGCCACGCGAGAAACAGATTCTGGATGCTCTAGAGCAGGACCTGCGGGCCGTGCTGAAAGCTCGGGAAGCGTTGGGTGATAAGGCACCCAAATTTCCAAGTTCGCAGCACAGGCCGGGTGACGACCGGTCCCGGGAACGTAGGGACGGAGGGGTACTAGGAAAACGGAGGCGAGACGGTCACGGACACTTTGGGGAACAAGAGAGCGATAGCAGTGAGACAGATGAGGACGTGCGGAGGATACCCATGCCGAGAGATACACCTCCACCTATCCCGCGCGAATTCCAGAGGAGGAAAGAGGCCAATGCAGGCGTCGAGAGTCGAGGCCCGCATCCGCTTCCCGCAAAGCCTCCAGTAACAGAACCCAAGACAGTCTACGAGGCGAAGCCAGAAATACGCGACCTGCGGAAAGAGGCCATCAATAAATTCATCCCCGCAACGGTTAGGGTGAAACAGCAATCAATTAGAGGCCAGGGAAAGCTATTAGAGCCGGAAGAGCTCGACAAACTCGAGCAGGCCGGGTACAACGCCGGTCCTGGAGAGACGGCAAATCCTGCCCCAGATGACCAGGAAAAGATCCTTGAAGAAGAAAGACGGTTTAACCAAGAGCTCCGGTCAGTCCAGATCGAAGAAGTCGAGGATGAGGAAGCCTGATTGATACCCATTCACTTGTATATTAGTAATGAATGAAAAGCACTCGCTATGACCCGGATGCAACCGTGTAGCGCGCACACCCCCAATAAACTTCACTAAAACCGTGCTACCACCGGTTGCGATTGGAATAGAGTCGCATCCCCCAGACCTATGATGGAATTGTGATACTTTGTCCATACTCCCCGGCCGCCGATCTGAGGCCGGATCTCCCTCGATTGGATCTCGGTAGGCCTCTCGCCGGTTGTTGAACCTCGGACCTGTCAAAGATACAAGCATCTGATCCTTCAACGCTCGAGTACTTCTCAGATACCATCCTATTCGTCGATTGATATTATGGGCCCGGGGGTTCTATAACGGCAGCCGACTTGAACATACAGATACTAGGTAAAAGGTCGCCCGCATGACCTAACTTAGCGTCCAAGGACATATTGAGCAGGTAGGTCAGTCAATACTCGGCCTAATCCATGGTGCTACTTCGATCCTACACAGTATCCACGAATCCACGCCGTACCGAGTACCTCACGGAACCTTACCTCCTCCCTCACACACCTCAAAAGGCAGTGCACAAGCACCCTAGGTAATCCGCAAGACCAATCCCAAGCAACTGGATCCAGAATTCACTTTCCAAAAAACACCTGGCGTAGTCTAGGTACACACTCTATCAGCCTACCTGAGAACCTACCCCGTTCCCAAATTCCACTGCAAGCTTTCACACTACTTCCAACAAAATATATATATATATATATATATATATATATATACCTTCTCCGCGCATCCGAAGCGGACACAGGTAGGTAGGTACCTACCTACACACCGCTAGGTACGAGTAGATGGCCATATCGAGCCAGCTGGAACGGAAATCCGTTTCAGGTGTCGTTACACCGGGAAATAAAGAGCTTATCTGGGTAGATGCATGCCATGCGGATTGGGCTACGATGACGGTCCGGAGGAAGGTGGTAGGTAGCATTCAGGCCGGCGGGTTGAACTGGTACTCTGGAGATATGACGCGTCCTACTGTGCTTGGGTTGAATAGGTAGGAAGGTAGTAACTGTACGTGGCGCGGAGGAGGTATTGTGCTTGAGCATCTTGTCCCTAGTGCCAATGTCTGACTATGTAAGGGGCATTTGGTATGGTAGGCTTTTATGCAGAGAGATGCTCGCGGAGAAGCCCTGGATATCCTAAAGACTGGGAAAACCGAAGCCCGCAACTGAAAGGATCCATTCGCCAAAAAATTCAACTCAATATGTATAGGTACAGATGTACATGCATACATCAAGTCCTTTGTGAAACTCCACTAGCCCAAGAACCATAGTCTGAACGCCGCCCACAGAACACCAAGAAAGGGAGGTATACAAAAGGAAAAGAAAGCTGGGGAATGTACAAGATCAAACGAGCGGGCAAGTCCAGTCTGACAATCAAACTCGGAGAGAGAAGCACAGGTAACCAGGGTTCGAGTATTTTAGACGTCTGTGCAACCAACTCGAGCAATTGACAGATCTAGACTTCAATGTCAGATAGAGGCAGATGTACAGCATTGGCAAGTGCTGAGTGTAAAGGGGAGTCATGGCTCCATTAAACAAAGGAAAAAGTGCTTCAAGGTATCGCAGGGTAAGAAAGGGAAAAATCAGCGCAAAGAAATGCGTCATTGCTCCATGTCTTGCATGGTCTTTCGCTATCAGAATGTGTATCATCCAACCAGAAACTCCAGGAAATGATTAATTATTAGGCTCAAGATGAGAGACCAGCCAATCAGGTACCCAGCGGGAAATTCATATGCCTTTTTCGGATCAACCGTCAAAAGGAGGAAGTCACTTTGGTCGCATATCCAGAGGGTGCAGTTGTTGCAGGGCTATGCATAATCCATTGAGAGGAATGGCGGTGCACCCCACACAGGAAGATCACCGTAAGTTGCGAATCACCTTTCTACCTCGTGCTAGGAAGGGACTCGGCATCTCATCCTTTTCTGGGTCCCAGACCGCAGGTGGATCGCGATCAGAAGACTTCAGGGGAACAGAGCATGCCGCGGGACGAGAGTCACTGGCACAACGCTTGACTTCGTCAATGGGTCGACCACCAGCACGCGCTTGTGCAAGTTCCACCAATGTCCTGCCGCCCATATTACGCTGCATGACAGCCTTGTACATTTCTTCGCCGCCGCCATTCGCTTTCGAAGAGACCCCCTTTAAAGCACTTTTGCGAGTCGGAGATCCAGCGTCAGCGGCAAGGTTGGCTGATGATGGTATCTTGGACAAACGCCGGTGGGGAGACCTTGACTTGGATTCCCTTGGTTGGTTATCGGACTGACCGGATCCCGAGACCTGGGGTAATCTCGAAGGATTGGCCGCGAAGATGGGAGGTTGGGTGCTTAACTTCTGCATCAGTGCAGCCGTGTTTTGCCGAAGAAGTGGGCGAGCGGGAGCTTTGAAAGGGTCAGGTCTGACCTTAGGACGTGTAGGCGAAGGAAGTTCAGGTGTGTCATCCTCATCGTCCGAGTTCGCAAGGGACGGCTCCCACTTGGGCCGCTGTCTCTCCCCTTCCGCAAAGATATTCTTCCCCGAGTAGGTCGAGGAGGTGCGTCGAGGCGACAAAGAAAGGGACGCTATTGATATAGGAGAGGGCTCCGCCATCTGTATATCCATAGGGGAGTCCACAACAGTCTTAGAGCGGCTGAAAGGGGTACGAGTCTCCTTTTTGGGCGGTCGGCCTCCCTTACTCGAAGGCGATTCTAGAGACAATTGACTGATGTCTGTGCTCGAAGGATATTCTGTATCATCAGCGTTACTGGCAGAGGTCTGAGAACCGTGACTGCTCGAATGAACGCTTGCATCTTCACGCAAGTTGCCACTGCGTCGTTGCTTCTGGACCTCGAGGGCCACCCGCTCTTGAACCTCACATTCGAACCTCTTGCGAAGCCTATCGAGTTCACTTTGGACCTGACGGTCTATCTCTAGCCGTGCCTTTACTTCCCACTCGCGTCGCACAGTGTTTTCGAGGTCGGATCGAATTTGCTGCTTCTCCTTTTCGAGTCTAGCAACCGCTTGCTCCACGTTCTTTGCCTTCTGCAAAGTAGCCTCCTCTCGCTTACGGATTGACTTTGACATGTTGTTGAGCTCCATCTCTCTCCGCATCAGGCGAATGACAGGGGAATTGACAAGGGCGGCTGTGTCGGGACGGTGGTCAGGATTCACCCGCAAGCAGCTGGCAATAACATTCTTCAGTTCTGTTGAATAGAAGTCAGGTAATGGCGCAAATTTGCCCTCACGGATCTTCTGGACGAGTTGGATATGTGTCCGGGCATTGAAAGGCGGTTCCCGTTGGCAGAGCTCGTACATGATACAGCCGACGGCCCAAATATCGGAACGTAAGGTGTACTTCTCGGCCGCGCATATTTCGGGGGACATATAGAAGGGAGTCCCGACATAAGTTGATGCAAAATCGTGAGAGTTCATCAGCTTGGACAAGCCAAAATCCCCAAGCTTAACGGTATTGTCTGATCCCAGAAAGATGTTCTCTGGCTTCAGATCACGATGCAGAATTGTCATCTGGGCTTGTTTCGGTTTGAGGCCTGAAGGCTTTGAAGCAGCGCCCAGCAGGTTCGAGCCCACTTCCGCAGGATCTGTACCATAGTGACAGCGATAGAGAGCAGTGACAAGCTGCGACAAAATTCGCCAGACGAATTCCTCCTCTGCGTACTTGTTCGTCCTTTTTAGATTCTTGATGACCATGCTAAGGTCACCCCCACCGCAGTACTCCATGTATAAGTATAAGTCCTGGCTTGCTTTAAGGTGCTCGCGATGGTAATAAGCGACGATGTTCGGATGTCGCAGGGAGCTCAGGATGTTAAACTCGGCAGTCAGCTGCTCCCTTTCTTTCTGCGACATTTTGATGTAGTTAATTTCTTTCCGGCATAATATCTGTGATGGTTCCTCTGTAAGTAAATGTGGTCATGACGAGTGTCTCTTGCGCCTTACGAAGCCATCAGACTTCCGCCTGACTTTGCGGATGATGCCAAAGGAACCGCAGCCTATCAAGCTATTGTTAGCAAAAGTTTAAGAGCGTCTCATAATAAAAATAGAGGCCTTACCAATCTTCTCCAGCACTTCATATTTGTCGGCCTCCGCCAACGCGATTGCCATCGTGACTGATGGGGAGGATTCGAGAGAGGTAGGACGGAAGTCGTGGTACAGAGGAAGGACTGCAAAAGGTGAAAAACCTAGCTCATTGACAAGCTAGTTCCAGTCCAGGGGTGCCTGCTTGGTTAGTAGAGAAGAGTCTTGAATTAGAAAATGGAAAAGAAGTGAAGCTTTGAAGAAGAAGTGGTCGGTATCTACCGGCCTTAGTAGCACTGAATGTTTAGAGCCAAACTGTTGCTGAGCAACGGGAATGGGGCCGCGAGCCCTGTCTCTTTGCAGAAAGCGGTCAGAGCTGGAGCAGTGGAGAGCAAACCATCACTCTTACGTTCACCCTTTCACCCTTCCAATTCATCCCTGAGGACCACAACGCCAGGTCCTCTCCAATTATTGACCACCATAATGCATATTCCCTTGCTGAGGACTGTGCTTAGGTCTTTGTCTACTACCATGGCCGTTCATTGGTCGATTTCTTCCTGCTCAAGCGCTGGGTTGTCAAGCTGCAGTCAAGACTAATTGTCACGTGAGGCATCTTATCGATAAGCATAGCATCATTGGGAAACGGCTTTCTTGGGTCCCGCGTTTCTTCTTATCCCCGAGACCTCATCCGCCACCGAGGGAAGGACTCGAGCTCAACGTATACGCCATGGGAGATAGAACTGTACTACGCAAAGATCAACTGGAGATTAGCTTTCATAATGAGCAGAGGTTGATCAAAGAAGGCACTATCATTGACGACAATCCTCTCGACCTGAGCGAACCGTTTCGGGAACTTTGTGAAGCATGTCGTAAGGGGGATCTTAAGGTTTGTCAGGAGAAGATTACCGAGGGTGTCAATATCAACGCACGGGATCAGTACGATTATACACCATTGATCCTGGTGAGTGACTCTGCCTAGTCTTTTATATAGGGCAAGGTAGGGACTGACCGGGCCCACATCAGGCAAGTCTTTGTGGGCATTACGAAGTCGCCCAGTTGCTCCTGGAGTCCGGGGCTTTATGCGAGAGAGACACTTTTCAAGGCGAGAGGTAGGTTCTACCCCCCTCTGCTTCGGAAGTTATCACGTTACTAACATAATGCGTTTCAACAGGTGTTTGTATAATGCATTAAACGATCGAATACGGAATTTGCTCCTTGAATACGACTATTCAAAATCAACCGATCCTCTGCAGCCTCTGGCTGCCCATACCACTTCCCTTCTAGTGCGCGAGCAACCCAAGACCTCTGACATTGAGGTAGCAGCGGGCGATGAGACTTTATATCTGCATAAATTCATCTTAGCGGCTCGGTCACCTTATTTCCGTCAAAAATTGAAGGCTGCTCCCGGTACTACGACGTGGAAACTTCCCACTACGATACCGCCGCAGGCTTTTGGAACAGCAATCAAATATCTATACTTGGGAGAGCCTCCCCGGGATTTGAGAAGCGGGCCTGGAACAGGATTTACGGAGTCAGAAGTCTTCGCCGGCATTGACAAAATCGCCAAGCATCTGGAAATCAGCACCCTTGTGGACAGTATAGTTGACAGTGGTGATCGAAGACTTGCCCGGCAGAGGAGATCAATAGAGATCACCAGAGGGCGAGACCAGTTGGAGGAATGGTTCCACGAAAATGTTCTTCGTAATAAGATGGTGGTTGATACATCTAAGGTCAGCGATATCAAATGGGATCACAAAAACCCCATCTTTGCGGATGTTCTACTGCAAGCCGACGAGTCTCCGGAGGATGTCGACCGAAGGTCAAATGGTGCTGAAACCACGGGTCTTCCAATTGGTCCTATTGGATCTTCTGATGTCGTTCAGGAGTCGCAAAAGTCGACACTGTTTCCATGCCACCGCGCTATGCTTCTACGATCCGAGTTCTTCCAGACCATGTTCAACTCACCATTCCGCGAAGCCCACATGAAGGAACATCTCCATATCATTCCTGTCGATTGCTCCCCAGATGTGCTAGAAATCATTTTGACCTTTTTGTACACTGAAAGGGCGGACTTTTCACTTGACATTGCCGTTGACGTGCTGTTTGCGGCTGACATGCTTTTCATTGAGAAGCTCAAAACCAAAGCTGCTGTCGTGATTAGCACACTCGGCAGTGGCAACATGTCACAAGCGGATGCCGCAAAGACCCGAGGGGAGGAAGAAGATGACATCGACATTTACTCCATCATTCGGGCTGCGTGGATGACGCGGGTCCAGCGGTTGGAGGAATTTGCCGCTCGGTACTTGGCCTACCATCTGGAGGCTCATATTGATTCTCCAGAGTTTGCGGAATTGATCCAGGAGTCAGCGTCGCGTATTCGAAAACGACAGGAGACGGACTCAATCGAGTTATTGGATGACATCAGGTTCTACCTCAATGAGCGTTTCAGATTGAGGTTTGACGATGCTGGTATCGAGGAAATGATGGAGGAAACAACACAGCAGCACATCGTCGACAAAGGTGCTCTTGAAGAAGGCATTGAGAACGCGATTACCGGAGTTGAGGGAATTGACCTTGCTAAAGATACGCCTGCACATATCAATGGCGGTCGTTCGTCTCAAGTCTCGGTTCTCAACGAGCAAGAACGCGTGGCTGTCATTAGGACGTTGGATGGCGAAATCGCGGGTGATGAATTCGACAAAGACGCAATAAACTACCAAATCTTGATGGAGAAGCTTGAGCGCATTTTGGAGAGCCTCAATCTAGACGCATAAACCGGACCGAATGTCTGGACGGCTTCCCGCATGACGCGACGAGTTGATGATTTACGATAACATATATATCTACATCCCCATGGTCCCAAAAAGGAGGTACAGCATATATAGAAAAGGGTAGAACCCGACGCACTGGATACACTACGCAGAATTCAATATCAG
>MU628774.1:0-20080 GCA_025688805.1 Aspergillus egyptiacus
TTAACAATTGAGAGAAGGCTCTTTCTGTGGTCCCCGAGCCGTAGGTAAAGTCCACGTCCACTAATTTGGGGCCAGCCTGAAGCGGAAGATCAGCCCGCTTGCATACACGTGACAGGAACAGAGGCTTGGGCCATTGGGTGTGTTCAGGAACCCGCTTTAGGGATTCAGGTTCTCGACTCGCATACCAGCTCTGAAAATAATAGTGGTCCTTGCCCGAAGTTCAAACTTGAATTGATTTAATCCTCGCCGGTCGACTGTTTGTTTTGTTCTTTTCCTTACAGGAATCTTCTCAGACGCTTAATATCTTCCCTCCAAACCTTGGCTGGTCCTACGTTATTTGCAACGTCTTCCGCGCCGCAGCTGTGCGCGCTATGAACTGATATCATCTGTTCACATCTCCTTAGGCTCTCAAAACCCGCGTGACATACCCTTTGAGAATGATCAAGCTATTTAGGAAGCTCCGGGGTGAGTATTTCCTATTACCATTGGACGTTCATGTCTGTTCTACAGAGAGCTAAACAGTGTCGTGCATTGAATAGAGATCCAAGACTCCCTTTCCGACGATGTCCTGTTGCCCCTGAAGAGCTACAAATACTCGAGCGTGGACAAATCGTACATTTCCAATTACATTCTGAGACATTATGTACCGCAATCCTCCCCCGATTCTGCACATTTCAACTCTAACAAAAATGGCTGGGTGCCAGTGGAATGCTTTTGTTGAACTCTTGCCGCTTTGGCTGGCCCCTAACATGGTTACCCTTCTCGGGTTCATGTTTATCGTGGGGAATGTCATGTTCATCGAAATCTACATGCCAGATCTTATCGGACCGGTAACTATCATAAGTTTCTTGCTTATGGACTCTGCTAATTCATCTCATTGACAGGGTCCGTCTTGGCTTTATTACAGTTTTGCTTTGGGAATGTGGATGTAAGGCACCGGTGTCGTTCTTCTTTATTCTCTTCTAACTGATAACAAGGTACTCAACGCTTGATAACGTCGACGGAAAACAAGCGCGAAGGACAGGCACCTCGAGTGGGCTAGGAGAGCTCTTCGATCATGGGATTGACTCCCTGAACTGCACACTTGCTAGTCTTCTCTCAACCGCCGGCATGGGACTGGGCTCCACTCGACTTGGGGCGTGGACCGCTATTGTGCCCTGTCTGGCCATGTACTTCTCGACCTGGGAGACGTACCACACTCATACCCTGTATCTTGGATACTTCAACGGTCCTACCGAAGGCCTTCTAATCGCCATAGCCACCATGATTGTCTCTGGCTGGTACGGCCCGCAGATCTGGGATCGTCCGATCGTGGAATTCCTGAACTTCCCAAGTATCTTTGGCACCAACTCCACGAAAGACTTGTGGATTCCGATCCTTCTGGGATCTTTCTTCCTGGGACACCTTCCCGGCTGTGTTTACAACGTTGTCTCTGCCCGCAGAAGCCAAAAACTGCCCATCTCCCCTATCTTCAAGGAGTGGGTGCCTATGATTGTTTTCACCGGGTGCAACATGGCCTGGCTATTTTCTCCATACTCGTCTCTCCTCTCCGGAAACCGCCTCGTGCTGTATTGCTGGGTAATTTCTTTCGTTTTCGGACGGATGACTACGAAGATCATTCTCGCTCACCTGCTGCGGCAGCCATTCCCTCACTGGACCGTGTTGCAGACTCCGCTCATCGGAGGCGCCATCCTTGCTAACCTCCCATTCTTGGGTCTCCCGGCTGTTAGCGCTTCGCTCGAGCTCTTCTACCTGCGGGTCTACTTTCTCTTTGCATTCGCCGCGTACATGTACTGGGCGGTTCTTGTGATCAACCGTATCACGACCTTCCTCGGCATCAATTGTCTCACCATCCGCCGAGACCGCTCTACCGAGAGAGAAATTCCCTTCCGCACCCTTGGAGCTGAGACCCCCGTCAGGGGAACCCTCAAGCACCACTGATAGTTCGGGCTCTGCGACCTGAATTCAGCTGAACGGAGAGCGACCTTCTCGACCACAGCCCTCTATTCTGTGGACCGCAAGACAGAGCCGCTACGCCGTTCTGCTCGCACTTCTATACATACATACCCGACAACTACATACATACGAGCACCTTGGATATGTATATGCCCGCTATTCGCACATACGCGCCATGAAATTACGATTGCACTTTGATGGGGCCATGCATGGATAACTGCGATCCGCTGCTGCAGGGAGCCTCGTGATTTTTTCGGGCGCTACTGATCCCTGCTTGCTTTCTCCTGTATTATAGACCAACTATAGACTAGTACATAATCGTATAATGAGTAGTAATGCCAATAGAGAATATGCCTGACAAGGGGCTTTAGCAATGTGTGAACCTTACCATAAGCGAACAAGGTGGACTAACCTACCACCTGATACTATATGCAGGGAAATGTGTTTGATATTCCTAGACAGGCGTCCCACTTGAACGAAACTCAGGGCAAGGCTGATTATTATGCCCAATGTGAGGGTGAGTGAGAAACGTCAAGAAGACTATTCAGCCATCCAGTATTGAAAGCGAGCTAACGAGCCATGCAGTGGCACAGAACAGTAACTGTGAGAAATGCTGCAGAGATATTTATACACACATGTGATTTAGATATCAGGTTTTCGGGCGATGGTTTTCTACATCAGTAGAGGTCAGAAGGCCATCGCCATGGGTCCAAGTTTGCTCTGTGATGTGCTTGTTCCTCGCTGCAACTGCGGGTGCTAGCGCATTCGCTCGAACAGGAATTCCTTGACAATCGGAGAACTCGAGAACTCGGGGTTCAAGAGTACACAGCTTTGACGGTCGATGTTAGTCGTGAATGAGGGAACAGGTCCTCTAACAGGGTATGCTTACTTCAAGAAGTACTCGAGGCCGACTCTACGGGATTCGAGGAAGGAGGGCCGGAACTTGACTGAGATGGTTGGTTAGTGCCATGATCGGTATTCGGGGTTCTGTTCAAAGCCTACAGAGAACGCTCTTGGGGGGAAGCGCGGGTAGTGCGTTCCTCGCGTACGGAAAGGATGATACCAGTTTTATCCGCAGGTCGTCGAATTCAGAGTATCTGGCAGAGAACTAGTTAGCATATGATTGCCCAGAGTACAGGCATGTCGCGACGAGCATACCTCATGCGGACTGTGATGATTCCGCCCTGCAGCCAGAGTCAGCCCCTCAGCTCCCAGATATACGTCCCGACGAGGCCAGTATATGCCCTTGAAACACACCTCGAGCGTCCGGATCTTGCAATTCCAAACCACATATGCGCCGACCCCAGTCTTTCCTTGCACGACGACATAATCGTCGATATTCACGCTCCCGGCCCACAGACCGCGACTGGTTTCGGAGTTCGGATCTTCGGTATGATCTTCAAGCGTTATCCCAGACCCGCCATCGGTAGATATCTGAGATGTACGAGATGTATTTCGCTGATGGCTCCAGTATGGAGGAACTAAGCTTGAGACTGCACGTGCCCTGGGACTTGGGCTAGCACTAGCACCTATTTCGGGCGTATGTGATGCGGCTGGTA
Source organism: Aspergillus egyptiacus (assembly GCA_025688805.1). Taxonomy (NCBI): domain Eukaryota; kingdom Fungi; phylum Ascomycota; class Eurotiomycetes; order Eurotiales; family Aspergillaceae; genus Aspergillus; species Aspergillus egyptiacus. The sequence continues at coordinate 3,516 of MU628774.1, forward strand.
GGCTGTCTGGATCGGAGGCGCTGGGAGGGGGAGCAGGGAGCGGCTGCGGCCTCGGTAGCGTGCCTGTCTCCTCATTCGCTGGCTCCATCCATTTAGGTACTTGAGTATCTGATTAAGTAGAGGTGCAATACCTACAACAGCGAGGATATAAATAGGTGAGTTCGATGCAACATGAGAGGAGGGGTAGGTGGCGGGGAAGTGGACGCAAAGCAAGACAAGGGTAACTCACTAACAGCGCAGCTGCCTGTCGCAACGGACAATTATCCTTCAACTGAGGCCGGAGCTAGAGGCTGCTAAGGCAGACGGAGATGGTAAGCGGCAGTAGTTTCTAAAAGGTCAAGACTGAGCGACAGACGTTTGTAAGTCTATTATTGTGCACCTGAAGGATGCCGGACATTATTATAATGGAGAGCCACATCATGGGGGCCGGACTGCCAAGGCGCGCCTATCCAGAAAAGGACGGGAACGCCAGCTGGCTGTCCAAAATGGCCTCCCGGTTTATCTACTCTCGCAGAGATATATATATATATAAAAAAAAAAAATAGACAGAGCCTACTTTGACATATTGCGTTCGTCTACTTGATTTGCATGGCATTAACAGCGCCAGCCAATGGGATACGCGGCCAGATAAGAGCATCTCCAAGTCCAACCTAATACATCCATATCTACAAGTCTCCAAGAGTAATCCCGTCCGACATGAGTTCCAACTTCCAAGAAACTCAACCTGAGGCGAGGTTCACGCTAGGAAAAAGCCAAGCCTGGACACTGTCCAATCATCGGGCCCACAACTGAGACACTCCAGACCCCCAATCCAAAGAATAATTGAAGGTTCCATGATTCCACCATGCACGAAACTACTAGGGATTTCTGTGGAGCTCAGGCGAGGTATACTTAGTTGAGACTCGAACCCAGACCACACGGCATATCGGCCTTTAGTTCCATACCAAAGGAGGGGAAGCAGCGGCTGGAGAAATCGATCGTATGACTGCACTATCAGTTCACCGATGCGGGCGGTTGTGCTCTGTCTTATCAAGACGGAAAGCTACCTCAACGGCCACATCACGTTCGCTTTTCAGCCATTTAGAGAAGAAAAGAGTGATGTTGATGGCCTTGAAAATCCGGAGGCTTTGGACAGGCTCCGGCTACTAGTGTCGGAGTCCCCCGGATCGACATCGATTGTTTTGCCTGATATCCCCCGTCGCCTCCTGAACAGATAAGACGGAGACCGAGGACATATCTATTTCTAGTTATAGTAGCATCATACTAACACAATCATTCAAGGGACTCTTGTCCTTTGAAACAGACAACCCACGCAGAATGTTTTCATCCCGCGCAACCCCCCTGCCCCCCCGGGAAGGCCTCCAAAATCAGCTACCCGCAGCTGGAGGGCACTACGGATGGTCCGGCTCTACTAGAAACCTGGAAGAAGACTAGCTATCCAAAGCTAGGGTCCGGATAGCGTCGCCACAGAAGCTCAAATTTCACGCCGGGACAGATTACCAGGTGGACTAGTCCAGTCGCACGGGGTGGCACAATTGCCTATGTCTCAGCGTAGGTACTTATTCAGGGTCTCCGGCACAATCCACTTCACTCTCTTGAACTTCCTCTCGCTTTTCTACCGTATTCTGTGTTTTACCCCAGGATCGATTTGCTCGTCTCAATCTGGGCTCCAGCGTATACCCCCCTTTTCTTGTAGAACTCGATTATTCTAAGTTGTGTTAGTCCGAGTAATACTCTGAGCTTGACTTGATCGGTACGGTCTACGTTTCTCATTCTACAAGTCTCAAAACACAAAGCTAACTTTCCCTCAATAAGAAACCTCCCATCAAGTCCCCGCCTTTCGTTCAACTACATTGGCTTCTCCAGTCACAGAAAATGGTCTTGTTGCGTTCTCTGATCACCACCATCTCAGTGGCTACTCTAGCGCACTGTCAGAGTGCTGCTGCCCCAATTGATCCACAGGACATCGATGAGGGCATTAGAGGTATGTCCTTCGGCCCCTGAGCATTGGTTTACCTTGTGTTGACATTCCGATCTCAATAGAACAATGGTGCATCGACCAGACGGCATCCTGCCCCCTGCTCTGCTTCCAGATGCATGCCGGCGAGAATCCAGTATCGAACTCTTGCGATAAAGTGCGTTGTGTTGAAAGATCCCGAGTGCTGTGCCGACATCTAACTCTGACTGCTGTGAATAGGATACCCTACAATATAGCTGTGTCTGTGGCAACAACCAATCCCCCAACGCTTCCGAATACTCTCAGACCATTCCGTACTACCTATGCACAGAGCGAAACAACCGGTGCGTTGCCGCGTGCGCGCAAGGGGATTCAAGCTGTCAGACTGAATGCCGCACTTCTAATCCCTGCGGAGCCCAGAACCCGAAGAAGATTAATGTTACCTCCACCGCTGCAACAACTCCAACCAACACCCACACTTCTACCGAGACTTCTCTCGCACCCTTCACCGGACTGCCTAATGACGACAATGCTGCTCCTGCGCTGGGTGATATGTCTCAGGTCTATGGCCTCTTTGCTGTCCTCGGGGCATTCTCCGCTGGTTTCGCCATTCTTCTTTAATGAAGTTTGCATGGCATTGCGCACCTTCCTCGGCAGATCGTGCTGTCATTTAATCATATCCATGGCTGTAATATGGGCTTAGTGGCTATCATAATTTGTTGTTTGTGATTTAGGGCGTTCCTCTATCAGCTTGAACAAGTCAATAATTCCGTGAATTCCACAATTCAGATGTAATCAAAAGGCGGCAGACACAGAAGTACCTGTTGGTAGACGTTTTTGAAAGCAACGAATACAACACTAGAGCGACAGCTCAGTCTGGTGCTCGATTTACCAGTTCAGGAGCTGTCAGACAAACCTTAAGCCGTCAATGGAATGTTTGACGCGGGCGAACTCGACGGAGAAGCTGCCAAGGCGGCAGATAAGGCGGTGACAATAAGACCGGCAATAGTGTTCAGGCAAACGAGGTCTCCACTCAGACGCCAACTACATACAAGACATCATCCTCTTTCATGTTATTCTCCCCGCGATGCCTTGCATATCATAGACCGAAATTCTAAATTGGAAGAGCGTCATTATCTCTTGAAACAGGTCTACCTAAGTGACTAAACCACCTCCTCCGGACCGGAGAGACCTCAAAGCGGACCCGCTATTCCCCACATCCAACCTACGGTAGACTTGAAGATTATCGATTGGGGCAGCTGTTGTCTATTATTGAGTGGCACGACGCTCGACAAGTCCGTTAGACACCTACCGGGGGCGAACACCCCATTAATTTGAGCGATATCGGCCTTTCACACAACTTCCGCACAGAGCTGTCCGCGCATTCCTGGCAATGGAGCTTATGCTGCCGGACGCTGCTGAGGCGGCCCCTTCCAATCCATATCAAGCGCAGACAGCTGGTGCTATAGGGGTACATACGGGTGCTTTGACTGGGAACGTGGCTTCTACTACGGGAGGGTCGATTCGGGTAGACGGTAAGTCCGGGAAGATGGTGCAAACAGACGTGGTTCCACTGACGGTCATAGATCCTCCTAAGTTTGAACTGGAGTCATATATTGCAAACTACGCTGGTAAGCCTGGCAATCCATTCATATCTAGTCGGCCTTTTCTGATGAACATTGTCTTCTCTCAGGCCGGACCAGATTCGATCGCCTCTATCTCATAGGAACTTGCTCCACATACCTTGCCGTTGAGGCTCTCAGAGCTGCAGTCGCGGAGGCTAAGTCCGGGAAAGACGTTTCGCGGTACGAGCGGGCGGTTCAAGCGCTCGCAGAGGTCGCACCAAATGAACCCGAAGCTGCTGTCGACAGAGAATGGGTGGAACGGTCATCGAAAATTATCAAAGCCGAGACCGACCGACTAGAACACGAGCTTCGGGGGTATAAGAACAACCTGATCAAAGAAAGTATTAGGGTATGCTGACTGTGTCTATCCCCGGCCAGGAGTGTGGTCTTGTGTCTCTAACAATGTTGTGCTAGATGGGAAACGAAGATCTCGGGCAGCATTATCACCAGATTGGCGATTTGACTTCTGCTTTCAAGGCTTATTCCCGCATGAGAGATTTTTGCACGACGCCCAGTCACATTGTCTCCATGCTCTTCAAGATCATCACCGTGGCGATCGAGCGCGGAGACTGGTTGAGCGTACAATCTCATGTACACCGGCTGCGCAGTCAGCAGACAAAACAAGAAGAACAGACCAAAAACCAGCCGAAAATGTCGGCCGCCATGGGTCTATCGCACCTACACTCCGGTTCTTATTTAGATGCAGCAAACAGCTTCTTAATGACAGACCCCAGCTTGGGAGACTCATACAACGAAGTCCTGTCATCGAACGATGTCGCAATCTACGGCGGCCTCTGTGCCCTCGCCTCCATGGACCGTAATGAACTTCAACGTCGCGTCCTAGATGACAGCTCATTTCGCAATTTCCTAGAACAAGAACCCCACATCCGCCGCGCTATCTCGTTCTTTTGCAACTCCAAATTCAGGCCCTGCCTTGAGATTCTTGAAGCATACCGAGCCGATTACCTCCTTGACATTCATCTTCAGAGCCACGTTCAAACTCTCTACACCCGCATCCGCACAAAGTCCATCCAACAGTACCTCATCCCATTCAACCGCGTCTCGCTAGAATCCATGGCGAAGATCTTCGTTCTCGATTATCCCACAGACCAGTCCAGCCAAGCAGACGCAAATTCCGTCTTCGTCCAGGAACTCATCGGGCTCATCCAAGACGGCACCCTCGACGCCCGCATCGATCTTGAAAAGCGCGTTCTGGTCTCGAGCCAAGGCGACAAGCGTCTAGAGGTGCAGGAGGCCGCTCTCGATAGCCTTGAAAACTACATCAAAGAAGCACATCTCCGCCTCCTACGGGCGAATATTGTACGCGCTGGACTTGAGGTACGACCTATGGTCGATGAGCGACGGAATAAGATGGAGGAGAAGAGTTCAAAGAGGAGTACGATTGGGAGTTTTCTTTCACGGGCTGCGGGGATGAAGCAATGAGCTTGTACATGACCGTAATCAGGGCATGCAGCTGGTGATTTCTTACGATTAGATGATGATCAATTACCTTGCGGGGGTACCTAGCCTTCCCGTCATTATATGAATATCACACGTATTATTCGTGTATAATTATGAGCTGTTCTGGATGTCGTAGAGACGTATTTTTGAGCCTTAGATATCCGAACCTCTTCGGATTCAGATCATTAAAGTACAATTAGCGGAAATATTACCTATTGATACGCATATCCAGTACGTAGTTACGACCTAGAATTAACATATACTGACCCAGGTGCAATGTAGTACACATGAAACCGCCCCTCTGGGTATACTAACGGTCAGTAGTAAATAGGACCCAAACTGCAAGCAAGGCCAGGATCAAGCCAACGCAAGAGCCAACGCCATGCCCGCACCACTAACGAGCCACTGGACGGGCGACCCAGTCACTTGAGCGACAGCCGCGTTGTCCGTCTCAGATGGTTCAGCTGACGCCTCAGTACCACGGTCACTGGTAGCGGAAGCGGTCTCAGAGGCCTTGGACGTAGGCTGAGAGGCAGCGGTGGTGGTTACAGCCGCGTCTTTTGCTGTTGCTGTAACGGTGACGGGAATGTAAGACAAGCCCGTTGAACCTGTTTCCGTGATTTGCGTCGACAAATCGGACTGGGTTTGCGTCATGGCGCAGGAAAACCAGGTCGTGCTGCGGTGTGCGCAGCTATATCTGAGCCAGCTGGGCAGGGTAGGATGTTGCATTAGTCTTAGTTTTGAGAATTGGTAAATAGCAGAGGGGAGCTTAAACGCGTTCTTACTAGTCTTCGAACCTGTTGTCGACTACAAATGCGGTTGGGCCCGCTACCGCGGTCATACCGTCTGGAGGCATGCCGCAGTCAACAGAGTCGGTGCCATCAGGGCAGGTGATAACGTAGGTTGTCATGGGGCCAACCTAAAGGACTTGTTAGCAGGTGTGGATTAAGCTATTGAGAGCACGGTGGGGAGCATACACTGCCGACGACTTCAGCGACAAGATCTTGTGGATCGGGGTTTGGAAGAAGGATGAGAGACACAATATCATTCGCCGCTGCGAATGAGATGCAGCCGAGCGCGGCAACAGATCCATAGATTTGCGGGCGCATGTTGATCAGTGGTGGCGATCAGTCTTGGAAGAACAAAGATGGTTTTGACAAAGTGACCGCCACTAATTGAATACTCCTGAAGAAACGAATGCAAGAGCCTGGGAACTCGTTTGAATGGAAAAGAGCGACGAAGGTAAAGAGCAAAAACGTCTTGCAGGATTTGAGAAGCACCAGGAATAGGAGACCGCTGCGCAAAGTAATTAAGGAGCTTTATAGTGAAGACCAATCTGCTGGAATAATGTCTGTCGTACAGCTAGAGAATCCTAAGGTGCTGGAAAGTTAGGATTTGAGAAAAACCGACAGAAGGCGAGGGTTCCTATTCGAGTTAGACAAACTGCGGCCCCTTTATGTATGCAGGTCTGGACTTTTGGAGACGGCGGTGTTTGGTGCCAAGCCGAAGCGAAGCCTCTCTGTATTGAGATAACAAAAGTCTCAGAAAAAGTAAATTTCGAGGTCCTCAAAGTGGCCGTGCCAGGGTCTCGGGAACGATGATCAGATAGAGTGTCTTTGCAATTCTCCAGAGGGCCGCGGTTGAAGCCGGGACCGAAGAATTGGGAATCTCTGGTGATGGAGTGAATAATAGCCAAGCCGCAGTTGCTTTTACTGTCTGGCTCTCAAACCAATGAGCAAGCCACTAACAAGGCCGACAACCACCAGCACCCCGTTGAAGCCAGCCATGATGTAGAATGGGGCGCTTGAAGACAGAACGTCAAAGAGTAGACCCCCGAGCTTGGTGAGCAACAAGATACCTGCTCCTCCAAACAGAGAATACACCCCTGCAATTGAGCCCTTCAGATCAGAGGCCGCATGCTGTTTTCGAGGAGGCGTTCTGTGTAACAAAGGCTCTTCCTCATCGCTTGCTCGGGCTGTATCAGACCCACAGCCGTTGACCGTATCAGTGGGCACTGCTTCAACACTGGCAACATCTGCCATGCCCAAGATGCCGTTGCTTAACACTGACAAACTACAGACAATGGCGCCGACCTGGCTGATCCCAACCAATGCCATCACTATAAAGATTCCCGGGTTGCCGTTGTCACCTCGGAATTCAGGGCTGGGCAGAACTGCGAGAACTAAATAGCCGACGACACCGGCCACACAGGCGACAAGAAGAGGTACATGATAGCGGCGGGGCCTTGCAGACAAATAGCCGAACCCCGGAGCTGCAATTAATGCGATGAGCTGAGACACCCCGGTCAGTATCGAAGCAAGCACATAAGCATTGGGACAATAACGCTTAATATCTCCCGGCAGGGTTCCCCCGGTAGGATTTTCACCACAGAGGCCCGAGCTGCGATAGTAGTTATTCACAAACAAGGGGATAAAGAGTGAGATAGCGACTGAAGAGGCTCGAGCAACAAATCCTCCAAGGTAGCCAATGAAGATGTCGCGGTTGCGGAATCCTAGTGCAATGGCAGACCCGAATTGATCCAGGTATGGGAAGTGCGTCTGGAAGGCGGATGCACAAGACTGTCCGTTGGGCTCAATTGATGGAATTGGCAGCTTAGTCCAGAGGGCAGTCCATGTCTTGTCATCTTCTCCGGGGAGATCCCTTAAGCCAAGGAAGCAACACAGACTGATTACGAGAGCCACAGAGGCCGCCGTATAGTAACTATATTGGATGGACGTTGCGGGCGAGAACCCTAAATGTTGGAAATGTGCTGGGAGAGGGAGGAGAACAACAAGGGAGACAAGAGCACCACATCCCGCACACATCCCAACAAAACCCGCGAGCCTCGATGAGGGCGAGTCTCCCTTCGGCTCGGATTCGTCATAATCAACCCGAGAGTCAGATCTACCGGTGACTACCGGCAACACAGCTGTAACCATTGTTGATACTGCCGCTCCTCCTAAGCTGAATAGCAATCTGCCGAGCAGAAGTTGGGGGTACACATTCTTTGCTTGAACGAACAAGACAAGGGCAATAGCAATGATGGCATAGCCTGCCGTGCACACCTGTATTATATCAGTACTTCAAGACACCATTCAGTCGCAGTAGAGCGCTTACCTGACGAACACCTATACGGTCTGAGAGTACACCCCACAAGGGACAAGCGGCCAAAGCAAGCAGCTCATCCGCGAATCCTAGGGTGCCGACAGCGTCACCCTCCCCGTCACGGAGACCAATTAAGTCGGTGACAACGAACGGGATAGAGGAATTGATGAAAACCAGAAACGCAATTGAGAAGGGACAGACGCCGAGCAGATAGGTGAATGCTTGGATGCGGCTGGCTGTAAACATAGATTGTCGATAGGCCATTGTGGATGAGACTGAAGCTATTCAAAACAGTTCACAATGGCAATGTGTCTGAGGCACTTATTTCAAACTAGTACACCAAATGTCCGGGTAGAAGAATGATATTATTGTCCGGCTGTTTGTCAGTGAAACAGTCATGTGACCGAGTGAAAGAAGGCCGGGCAGTTCCAGAATGGGTGACGTCCAATGCACGAGTGCGAAGCGAGATGAGGGCTGCTACAATATAGTAGACATACGCTGGGACAGAAGGAACTGTTCTGTTAAAGCTGGAGAAGTACAACAAGAATACTCACAATTAGTAGTAGCCTACTACTCCAGATAAAGTTGTCGCCGTTTCGGGAAGACAGGCCCCGCTGACGTAAGACAGAGGCGTCTGGATATGGAGAATATGGATAGCTGTCCAGATCCGCCTTCGCCTCCAAATTGTCCGCCGCGAATTCCGTTGAATTTCTCTCTCTTTCTTCTTTTGTCATCGCAAATCTTGTCAATGCTTGAGTCGACGTGATTGCAGCTTTTCCACATCTTGACTTTGTCAATGATCCTGGGCTTTCCGCCCGCCCTCTCACGACCATGAGATTCGCTGCGTATGCTGGGGTAAGAGCTCCGCGGCACACGACTCTCCGGCGGACTCGATACTGACTTCTCTTTAGGCCTCAGTGGCTTTGGCGACGGGCGTTTTCTTGAAAGCACTTCATCAGAGGCCGAATTTCTATTCTGCTTGCGTGTATCTTTCCCAGAGTAGTGCGAATCTCATGGTAAGCTCCGTCTGCGCTACTTTCCTCTCCTTCTGGCCTAACCTCGGCATTCTCTAGATTCTCACAAACGTGTGCCTCCTAGCTGTCGGGCTCTTGCTGTTCTGGCTTCAACGTCTCCTGTATGGCCCTCTTCGGCCCATCGAGACCGAACAACTCTACGAGAAGGCGTGGTTTGCGGTGACGGAAACATGCTTGGCCATGACAATATTCCGTGGTGAGCTAGGGGCATGGTTCTTGGTCATGTTTGTGTCCCTTCTTGTCGGGAAAGTTTGGGGCTGGATTGGAGAAGGGCGCGTGGAGTTCCTCGAACAGCAACCTCCCGCCAATCCCGTCCTGTTCCACACGAGACTGGCGGTCTCCTTGCTAATATCGGTCCTGTTCGACATGTTCATGCTGAAATATTGCGTCGACACGGTACTCGAACAGGCGCGTCCGGATATGATGGTCATGTTTGGTTTCGAATTTGCCGTTCTGACTATCCTCTCAACCTCCACTGCCGCTAGATATGCTATTTCGCTTGTCGAAATCTATATCAACCGCCAGCAGCTGAAAGCCAGAGTTGAAGAGCGGCGCCGAGAGATAAGAGCTGCGCGGGAACGGGCACAAGCGGAACAAGTGGAAGGCGAAGAGCAGACTACGCCCGACATACCCGATGAAAACGATATCAACGAAATGGAGCTCGACGTGCCCGGCTGGGAAGAGAAAGGGCGCTGGGTCTTTTACTTGGACCTTCTTACCGATTTTCTCAAGCTGACTGTATACTTGACTTTCTTTGCCATTCTATTTACATTCTACGGGCTGCCAATTCACATCCTGCGCGATGTAGTGGTCACCATTCGGTCATTTGCTCGTCGGATCATGGACTTTGTTCGCTATCGTAATGCAACACGTGATATGCATGAGAGATATCCTGATGCCACCGTTGAGGAGGTCGCCAGGGAGGAGGTGTGCATCATTTGCCGGGAAGAGATGACATCGCGGCATCGACATGGAGTCCCGGTCCCCGAAAGGTTACGTCCCAAGAAGCTACCCTGTGGTCATATTCTACATTTCTCTTGTCTTCGGAGCTGGTTAGAGAGACAGCAGAATTGTCCCACGTGCCGACGACCGGTCATTGCGCCTCGGACTCAAGGAGCCGCTGCTGTTAACCCAGCGCAAGGAAACAATGGGTTAGCCCAGCAGCAAAATGGTCCTCTTGGAAACCAGCCTTTTCAAAGGGATGGGGCAGCTGAAGGCCTTCCGAGAGCGCGAATCTATCAATTTGGCCCATTCAGGGTTGGGTTTGGTGCAGGAAGAGGTGACCTCTTCAACAACCTACATCAGCAGATCCACCAGGGCAATGCTCCCATCCAACATGCTGATAACCTCAATCCTGCCGGCGCCAGGCAGATTGGCTTTGGGTTCGGCTTCGGACGTCCGCCACTGCCGGCGCAACAACCCCCTGCAGCGACTGCAATCCAACCGACACCAACGTCCACGTCAAATGTGCCGAACTTCCAAGCCCAGCTCCTGCAAATGGAGCAGCAAATTACGAATGAAATCAACAGTCTTCGCGTTACAGCGGATCAACTGAATTTGGTCAGGCTACTTCAGACAGAGCTCCAGCGGCTTCGAAGCCTACAGCTGCAATCACCCGAGACCCAAAACAGTGTCTCGCGGAGTCCTCATTTACCGACGATCCCGCCGACCCCCACAACTACCCGCGGCCAATTTATCTCCGATCCGAGCATCTCATCCATTGGAGCGGGAGACCCTCGACTACCTGAGGGGCTGACTCTTCCCCAAGGGTGGTCATTAGTTCCCCTTCACTCTGCGCAGCAAAGGTCAAGTGAGCTACAGGGCGAGACTAGAAGCCCAGGTGCTCCAGAACCTGCGCCTACTGTTCCAATCATAGAGGATGCGTCTGTGACGAACCCTGCAACTGAAGGGCTGAGCAGTGACAGCGATGCTGTAAGTCAGTCTACTCAAAAACAAGGAGAACTACCAAATTGGCGGTCGGCTTCTAGCTCTGTCACATCTGACGCCAACGTCCAACCCCTTTCTCAGCAATGGACCGATTTGAGTGCGGAAGCCGAGGCCGTCCAGAATCAGACTGCCTCATCCTCTGACAGAGTTGAATCCCAGAGTGTTGAGCACGAAGGACAGACCTCGACCGAAGCGCAGATGTCTGAACCCCAGTCCAAAGGGAAAGCCCGAATGGCGACGGTGGAAGATATAGTGGACGACGAGACATGACCATGGCTTTGTGACTTGCATCTTTATTTCTACCCTTTCCTTCTTCCAGTGGCTTTAACAATTACTTTTGGATGCTACACTACCTAGGTAGTCTTATCCTGTGTTGCCGATTGTGATTGGCACATACCCCATAATGGCGTTATTAGCGAGCAAGGACCATACCCCATCAGATCCTCATTGGATGTTTCACTGTACATACTCGTGAATGAAATATAGCAAGAAGAAAAGTGCGAATCGGTAGAAACTGCTGGAGACGGATGGTTTTCTAGGATCGTAATCGCAGTAAGATCCGGCCCTGTGGCTGTGCCGATATACTCCCGGCCAGTATGCCCGAGTCCAAAGTAAGTCGACTCCGGGCGGCACTACTACTACTCCCGTCGGTTCCAAACTCCCAAGCAACAGTTAAGGTAAGGTTACGTACTCCTGCTTCCTTAGTGGGACATTTCGCCTTCCCACCTTTCAGGCCTTTGGCATCCATTGGCGGATTCAGTTGAACCGGGTGAATGTCAGGGGGATCATCTGCTTTTACGCCCAATCATATCTTTGTCGCTCAGGTTTGACGATCATTCATACTAAAAGTGTGGCTTGGAGTCGGGTTCAATTTCCATCTCACTCACTGGTTTGTTCCCTCTTAAGTTGGCCGGCCGCACTACAACTATACAATGTCTGTGGATTTTAACATTGATCGGGTTGGAGAATCTGCGTTCGCAGCTGGAGCCTTTGCATTTCTACCCTTTTTTCGACAATCCTTCTGGATTGGATTCTATCTCCGTCGCAGCCTCGCATCTCGTAAGGCTGGCTCCCTGACTCCAGCAGCACCGCCTCCGCCCGTTGCCGACCGTTTCGGACTGGTTGCGTAACCACTTCCAGCCGCGATTTGTCGGCGTACCTTTCATTCTTCCACTGGTGGGCAGTTGCTTTCTCGATGCAGAGCTCTTTTCTTCCATCGTGACTGTAGTAGAGGAAGCTGCAGCTGCATATGCTCTCGTCGAATCACAGGGCTTGACAATTGGCCCGGGTTTGCATTTTGATACTAGGTACATGCCAATCTCCCACTCTTAGGTTGTCTGTAAGTTCTAACACTACTTTCTCGGCTCTGGAACACAATAAAGCCCTGCGATTTTGATGAACTGACGGTATTTATGTAGCATATCGCTTATCCTCGGCTTCGTCGAGTTCGGTCCGACGCTATGGTGCCCACACGGCGCTTAGTCCCTCTCTTCGGCTTCGGCTTTTTTATCTTCATGCTCTACGGCCTTTATAGTCTCTCCAAAACATGGCCGCGAGTGTCGCAATCAGTTGGTTTAGGCGAACTGATCACTACGCCGTCTCCGAGTCCGTCCGCACTCTGGAATGTCAGCAGTGGAACCTCGAGAGAGCCGTATGCTCCTCGTCCCCATTTCGTGCCGGGAATACCTAGACCGGAGGGATACGAGTACACCAAAGTGCTGGTGGTTCCGCGGACAAGTTCTGAAGATACCTCATGGATGGATCTCATAATGCCGGAGTGGCAGCCCGCTGTGTATATTGTTGACGACCCCTCTGCACCATTGCACCCGCCAAAGAACAAAGGGCACGAGGTAATTGTCTATTTGAGTTATATCATTGAACACTACGATGACCTACCGGATATAATCGCATTTATGCACTCGCATCAGTTTGCATGGCACAACGACGACCTTTTGAACGGGGATGCAGCCGAGATCCTGCAACGTTTGCGGCCCGAGCGAGTCATCAGGGATGGCTATATGAACCTACGTTGCGGCTGGGGACCCGGTTGTCCGGATTGGCTACACCCCGGTACTCTGGAGGAGGACGAATCCAAACAGGAGGAAATATTGCTCGCTCGGTCCTGGGGTGAGATCTTTCCGGATAGCCCAATCCCGGATGTATTGGCACAACCGTGCTGTGCCCAATTCGCTGTATCGCGTGATCGGATCCTCTCCATCCCTCGAGCCCGTTTCATCTTCTATCGAGACTGGGTCCTTCGCACGGAACTAAGCGACTACATCTCTGGTCGCATCTGGGAATACCTTTGGCATGTCATTTTCACTGGCCAGAATGTAGTATGCCCCAAAGAGCACATATGTTACTGCGAAGGGTATGGGATTTGCTTCGGCAGCGAAGAGGAGTTTAATGAATTCCGCAACCTAGACTCAGAACGTGAGAGTTTGGAGGAGGAGCTCCGCAATTGGCGCAGTCGCCAAAGCGTGATTGAAGCTGCTCGAAATCGCGGCACTCTTGGACAAAAGACACATCTCACTGTTCCAGAACCAGGAAAAGATGTTGAACTCGAAGATCAGATCTCACACAAGATACAAATGAAGGAAGAAATGTTCCTCAACGCTACTATGCGCGGAGAGGACCCAATAGCTCGAGCCTTTGAGGCGGGAATAATGAGTTGAGGCGATTATCATTATCTGTTGATTCTCTTCATGTAACTGCTCTCTCTGACTTGGATTTGGCGGTTTTGATCTATGAAACGACGTACATGGTCTTTCGACATGAGAATGTCTATTGCAGCTAGTCTAGTTGGCTGGCCCCGGATTGGCTAATTATACCTAATGAGGAGATCTTCCTTACCTTAAGATTGACATACCACTTGAATAAGAATGAAACCGCGCTGAAGCATATCTACAGCTCCGGGCGGTGTAAAGCTGTGTTTGGAAAGGGTATGCCTTCTGCCTCAGGCATACTTTTTAAGTGATTACATAAGGGCGATGGAGCTCGAGGCTAAAAAGTTTGCATTGTCTGTCCTTCGTCCAAACTACGCAAACAGCACCTTTGAGCTGTATGGTTGATCAATCTATATCTCCTCGCGTTACTAGTTGCAAAGTTCCAGACTCCTTACTAAAACTCTGTGCTCTTGCACCGAGACATTGAAACTTTTCGTTCTCGCCCCTCGCGGGCCGGATCTCGGGCGAGGTCGCGTCACTCGTTCTACAAGGGTCGAATATAGGCTGAGCTTTGGTGTCAGCGTTCAGCACGCCTATTAGAGTACGGAGGGGACGTCGTTGAGTTACAACACATCGATTGCCGTCAAGATCTCAAATCACCACTATCATGGCCTCTACGGCTACGCCGACCCATCAAAACCCTCCGTCCACCTCAGCAGGAGAATTTACTAGCAACCAACCGCCACCCACGTCCAATGCCGAGGAGAGCACCCATGCCGCGACAAGTGGATATGCACCGAGCGAGAATCAGCTTGCCGGGTTGGTAGAGGCTGCCACGGCAGCCGCGGGTCAAGATGTCTCCGAGTGGGCAGCTGCTGCTGCAGTCGCCGCGGCTGCTGGCGCGGCAGGAAGCCAACACCACCTTGACGGTTACGCGCCTGAGATCCAATTAGACGACGATGGGTTTGGAGAAGGGTATGCGGGTATGTCCAGTGGGCGACAATATCGAGGACCTAGCTCAGTGTCTGGCAACGAACAGGGCCAGCCGATGGGATTGACTCGCACGGCGACGAAGAAGCGGAAAAGGAACGAGGACGCGCTCGACCCAGCCTTGACAGCAGCCAGCGCTGGGCTTGGCCAGCACCAGCACCATTCACAGCAGCATCACGCAAATCAGCATGCTAGCTCTTACGCGGGCGAGGGACTCGAGATTCGGCACACTCCGCCGCAATCACTTGCGGAAGCTCGCGCCGTTGGGCTCCATTCCGCAGCGGCGCTTTTCCGACAGACTTCCACCAACAAGAAGTACACGCGCCCTCCGATGTCGAAAATGTTTAGTTCACTCGAGCTATCGCCGGAGAACTTTTTGCACCTGCAGGCGGCAGCCAAAGCGTACATGCTTGATGACCGGCACCCCGAGCGGCGAGACTGTGTGGGACAGCGCGGGAAGGGGGATACAGAGATGGTCAAATTGCGCCTCTGGAATTGCGTGCGCCATTTCCTCGAGGTCGAGGGCAATGGTCCACGGTTCTTCGGTGAGCATGTTGTGAACGAGGGAATGCCTCCCCGGACGTACGTCTGGCCGCGGGACCAGCAGAAGATTATATCACTCGTTATCCCGCTCCTGAGGCGCATGGTTACGAATGAGCGCCAGCGGCAATATGCGGTCGAGACCAGGAAAGGTGGCACGGAGGCACGAAGGAGGCGAAAGACAGAGGACAGTATCCAAGATTTTCATAGTGCTAGTCCGCCGAGGTTCCCAGCCGAGGAACATCTTCAAATGCATCAACATCACCTTCATGACGGATATTCCCCCGCCCAACACCCTCTACAAGCGCCGCCGCCACCTTCTCAGACAGGGTCGGCTGTGCCAGACACAGATCTGGGTCTTACTGATCTTTTCTTGGAAGGCTATAATGCAGACTGGCACGCCATCTCCAAGATTTATGATACGTATAATCAGAATTACGAACTTGACAATCTATGGGCCCTGTCGGGCTTACAGCTTGGGGATTGGCGTGGCCTTGTCGCGGCTGTGGATAGTCATTACCAAGTCGTCCACGAAGGAGGCTGCGACTGCGTTCCCGCTTGCGAGAATGAGAACGTTTCACGTATCGTCAATTCAGAAAGCACGGCCAACCTACGTTGGCGTATCGGCGGGAATGCGGACCGTCCTGCTAGAAAGGAATTGTATGTCTGACAAAATATTTCTGAATTACGGAGGCAGCACTAACTTATTTTTTCCTACAGTGCAAGTAGCGTTACTCGTGACGTTTCGCGGGTTATCCGAGATAGCATTGCCGTTAGACACGGCGCCCATGACCATATGTCATTACCTCAGACCCAGCCTATGCCGCTGGCTTTCTCACATCCATCCGAGACCGCAAACCTCGTTCCTCCAACCCCGTCACCTATCCACCTACGACTAAACGTCCTGCAGAACGGAAAGCGCATCGTCCCTCCACTCGATATCCCGGCAAGTCAGTGCCCGGAGCTTGCTAACGCGAGGGAACTCCTCTGCCGTAAACTCGCCGGTGATCTGCCAGGCATCTCTTCAGGTCCTAACTCCGACCCTGCCAGCAACGCCTGGAATGCGTCGGCCGGATGGAGATTCAGGATCCTTTTGCCTGAAGGACTCGCTACCATTGAAAATGACGGCGACTGGACGCTCGCTTTACACGCTGCCGAAAAGACGGATTGGATGGACAGCCAGTTGAAGGTCCTAATCGAGATTGACAATTAAAAGTCAGGTTCTTCTTCTTTCCTTTTT
>MU628775.1:0-19809 GCA_025688805.1 Aspergillus egyptiacus
ATAGTATTTAATTATTCTGTTAAAATACAGGCGGTAGAGGGACTTAGACAGATATTTTAGTTTTTGCGGATTTGCATTAACAGGCTTCCGTAAGAGTAGTGCATTCTAGATCTAAACAGGTTCGATTCCCCGAGATTGTACTCCTGGCATAACCGTATTACCTTTGTTGCCGTCGGCTTCTTCGGGGTATTTGTGGGCAACTTCGTCATGAATCTGATTCGGTTTCCGGGAATCCGCCCATGAATGACTCAAGTGAGATGCCGTGTGTATGGGGTTGGTCAGTGGAGTCCGTGGGCTGCGGGTGGGCTGGTTCTTCTTGCGCGCGGGTGAGTCAGGTTGTGGCAGTGACTGAGAGGCAGAAGGGTGACCGGGGAATGTGGAGGAGCTGCTTGTCTGCGGTGAGAAGATTGAGGGGGGTTGTTAGTGCTGGGGGGAGGGGCACGTTTCGCAGTGAAGGCTCAACTACCAAGCAGAGGAGTAGCTTCTAAGCAAATGGATGGCACTTCTCTGTGTCGGACGTGGTATCGCTACTACTCTCTAGAAGCTCCTCCCAGTCGGGACTAGGGCTTGCTCTCTGCCGGTCTAACGGGTTGCTGATTTGGCAGATCCGGTGTCGGACTGAAGGACGGTGGGAACCTCTCGGAGTGACCACGGCGAAGTATTAGGATCCTACATCCGTAGCCGGGCCAGGTACAGATTTTCGGGAAATGAAGTTGGACCGTTTCTGAAAGTAGTTTACTAGATTGTCCTCGACAGATCCCACCTCCGAATTCAGAAGGCTGCTCGCAAGGGATATTGCAGTCTTACGCATCATGAATGCCATTATCATCCAACAGCCATTGATATGCCGGTGTCTAGACAATTACAGATGATCAGACTTCTAATTCTAAGTGTTCACACTACACCGTGTATCTATCCCAGTAACCGAACGATCAATCTGCGGTTTCTCCCTCATGGCTTGCTCCTCTTCTACGGTGTCTACACTAGGACGTCTAGTTCTGGCCACAAAGCATAATTCCCTCCGCCCGAAGACAAAAGAGCCGGCGATGTTGGCCCGGTAATTCTCTCACCGGCCGCACATCGGGAATGCAATAGACTTCTCTCAGGCAGGTTATTTCCCTCATTCCTCGGCCGGGGGTTCTCTCTCTGCACGGGCACGGATGGCTTCCGGGTTCTTACTTACTACTAGTTACTGCTGACGGGATACCAGCCAAGGGTGGAGTGTGCTCGACCGGGGATTGTGGAGAAAGGTTGCACTGGGAATTGCGGAGGAGAACAAGGGCCACCACGTTGCGACATGGATTAGGCAAATATAATTAGCTTATCAATGCTCCTACTGTATAGTTAGGATCTGGACGGGATTGTTATGCGAGTCATGTAGGGCTCCACTGTCCGCCTGACTCAGGATAGACATGTCATGGGCTGTGCCACTGTCCACTATGTACAGAATACTGTGCCGTGCTGTGTGATGCTGCATGCTTTTGCTGCATAACCGTGCATTGAAGGCTGATGGATTTGGTATATGGCTGTTGGTCAGACTCTAAATACACTGAACTCTTCGGCCTCAAGACTGAGATGTGCAATAGATTCTGTGTACCGTGGTCGGGGGATTCCCGAGGGCTTGAGTTTTTATCCTTTTTCATCCCAAGAGAAGTGGCACACCTTGGCTATGGCATCCTGCGTTCCATGGACATCAGTAATGTCTTAGCTGGACGAGAGATCCGGGTATCGTCCGGAGAATTCCCACCGACTCCGAACATAACCGTCGGACATCTACCTGGGAGAATGTAGATACCTAGTCTGGTCCAATCCCGCACGTCAAATCTGCCAGCTGCAGTCATTCCCCAGTTCCCAAATGCAAAAGCAAACCCCGTTACTTCTCCACTCCTTGGCTTGGCCAAATGCGGAGAACGTCCGAGGCAGCCGGAGAAATAGAATGATGCTAACGAGAGGGAAGAAGGAAAACCCTAACTTAGTGCCTGATTTATGACGATCGGCCACTGACTCCACGATCAGGCTCGTAGTCTCCCAACCTTGGGTAAATCTCGGCTAAACAATGGGGCCCTGCTGCTGCATCCTGAATCTAAGAGTTAGTTAGGGCTTGCTGTCATTCGCTCCTGCCTCCGCCTTTCCCCCGCTCCCCGCAATGGACTGGGACTGAACCGGTGCCGGACGTCATAGATGTTGAATTGTTGATGGAGAGTCCCTGGGCATAGTGAGCAGGTCTTCGTGTGAGGTCGGAATTTGTACAGCCTGACCTAAAAGGCCGTCTCGGTAACTGACGTCGGCTCACTGGGGTCCCTGCTGAAAACTATAAGTAACCGGTGGTTCACCCCGCTGAAAGACAGATTCAGAGAGCAACCGAACTGGACTTTGTCTGTAGCAGCATGTCTGGCCTTGCGAGTCTCGTTTCCTGGGGTCTGTTGGCTGCCACGGCGGCAGGCCAGCAGTTTGAGAGCGGCTCTCGGGATGAAGATGCCTTTAGCTATGTCCAGCCGGAAAATACGACCATCCTCGGTCCCTATGGACACTCCCCGGCTGTCTATCCTTCGCGTAAGTCTACCAGCCAAGGTCTTTGTTGGGGTCTTGAGTTCCCTGCTGACGTCGATAGCACATGCATCTGGCACCGGCTGGGAGGAAGCCTTCGCTCAGGCCCAGGACTTTGTTGCACAGTTGACTCCGGAGGAGAAGGTGGACATGGTCACCGGCCAGGCGGGGCCTTGTGTCGGCAACATCGTCGCCATTCCCCGGCTCAACTTCAGCGGTCTCTGTCTGCAGGACGGTCCGCTGTCCATTCGCGTGGCCGATTTCTCCAGCGTCTTCCCTGCCGGCGTCACAGTGGCGTCCTCCTGGGATCGAAAGCTCCTGTACGAGCGCGGATATGCGATGGGACAGGAGTTCAAGGCCAAAGGTGCACATGTTGCCCTTTCCCCCTCGTGTGGACCCCTGGGACGCTCCGCTTACTCCGGCCGGAACTGGGAGGGCTTCGCGGCGGACCCGTATCTGACTGGAGTCGCCATGGAGGAGACCATCCGGGGGCACCAGAATGCGGGCGTGCAGGCGACGGCCAAACATTACATCGGCAACGAGCAGGAGATTATGCGCAACCCGACCTTCGACCCCAACGGGACCTTGACCGATGTCATCCAGGAAGCGCTCTCCTCCAACATCGACGACCGAACCATGCACGAGCTCTATCTTTGGCCGTTTGCGAACGCGGCCCACGCGGGCGTGGCCAGCGTGATGTGCGCCTACCAGCGCCTCAACGGCTCCTACGCCTGCGAGAACTCCAAGGTGCTCAACGGACTGCTGAAGGAGGAGCTCGGCTTCCAGGGCTACGTCATGTCTGACTGGGGAGCCACTCACTCCGGCGTCGCCTCCATCGAGGGCGGACTGGACATGAACATGCCTGGTGGTCTCGGCTCCTACGGAGCGAACAACAAGGCCGGCTCGTTCTTCGGTGGAAATGTGACGCTCGCCGTCAACAACGGCACTCTGGATGAATCCCGGGTCGACGACATGATCACGCGTATCATGACGCCTTACTTCTGGCTCGGCCAGGACAAGGACTTCCCCTCCGTCGACCCCTCCACGGTCGACGCCGTAGGCTTCTGGTCGAGGGATGACTGGATCCGAGAGTTCGAGCTCACCGGCGAGCGCAGCCGTGACGTCCGCGCTGACCACGCCGAGCTCATCCGTCGACACGCCGCCGAGTCCACCGTCCTGCTCAAGAACGAGCGCAACGCCCTCCCCTTGAAGGCCCCCAAGTTCATTGCGGTCTTCGGCAATGACGCTGGCGACGACACCCTGGGCCCGATCAACCAAGACCCCTTTGAGTATGGCACTCTCGCTGCAGGAGGCGGTTCCGGAACCGGCCAGTTCACCTACCTGGTCTCGCCGCTGGCCGCCATCCAGGCCCGCGCCCTGAAGGACAAGGCCCGCGTCCACCACTGGCTCAACAACACCCACATCATCTCCAACGAGGTCAGCGACCTCGTCTACTCCTCCACCCCACCGGACGCCTGCCTGGTCTTCCTCAAGACCTGGGCCGCCGAGGCCGGGGACCGCGCCCACCTGAGCGTCGACTACAACGGCAACGAGGTCGTTGACGCCGTGGCCGCCTTCTGCAACAACACCATCGTCGTCACCCACTCCTCCGGCATCAACGTGCTTCCCTTCGCCGACCATCCCAACGTCACCGCCATCCTCGCGGCCCACTATCCGGGCCAGGAGTCCGGGAACTCCATCGTCGACGTCCTCTACGGCGACGTCAACCCCTCCGGCCACCTCCCCTACACGATCGCCCGCAACGCCAGCGACTACAACGCGCCCCCGACGACCGACGTCACCACCAACGGCACCTACGACTGGCAGTCCTGGTTCACGGAGGAGCTCGAGATCGACTACCGCTACTTCGACGCCCACGACATCCCCGTGCGCTACGAGTTCGGCTTCGGTCTGTCCTACACCACCTTCAACATCTCCGACATCCGCACCACCCGGCTCGCCGCCGCCGCCACTCCCATCACCGCCATCCCGGAATCCCAACCCATCCAGCCCGGCGGGAACCCAGCCCTCTGGGAGGAACTCTACCGCGTCACCGTGCAGGTCTCCAACTCCGGCGACGTCGAGGGTGCGGCCGTCCCGCAGCTGTATGTGACTTTCCCGGAGCGCAGCACACCCGCGGGGACGCCGCCCAGGCAGCTGCGAGGGTTCGACAAGGTCAGGCTTGCGCCTGGTGAGTCGCGCGAGGTCGGCTTTGGGCTGATGCGCCGCGATCTGAGCTACTGGGATGTCGGGGTCCAGGATTGGGTGATTCCCGAGGGGGAGTTTGTGGTCCATGTGGGATTTAGCAGTCGGGATTTGGTGGAGGAGGTGGCGTTTACGGTGGTTGGGGAGAGGAAGTGATGTGGTGGATTTTATGGATTGTGTAGTGTTTTTGTATGTAGTGTTATGCATTGATGAATGAATGAAAGCATTGTTGAGTTCAATTGAGAATCCAGGTCCTTGTCTAGTGTAGGGAGGTGTATTGCTGTAGATGTACGAGCTGGTTACTCCTCCTCCTCCTCCTAAGGCAGATAACAGTACTGGCAGTAGATCATAACACCAACACACTCGACCCATCTGAGGAAGAGTAACAAGCAATCTACCAAGCAAGCCTTAAAAACCAGACCAGACAGTGACAGACAGGAACGGCCAGCCAGAAAACACTCCAGTTGCACCCGCACCTGCACTGCACCGATTCCGGAAGTCCGGCAGCATGCAGGTGCAGGTACCTGTCCTGCAACATGAGTGAATGAATGAATGAATGAATGAATGGAGGAGAGCCGGGCCTGACTGGAGAAGAGTAGCTACTAGCTAGCTAGCGAGCTAGCAGATTATCCCGTCTGGTTGGATGCATGTATTTTCTCCGGCGGTGGATGGAAGCTGTTAGCCATGATATACGTATAAGGTAAGTCTAAGGGAAGTAAGTGCTCCAGGAAGCCAGACAAGGATAAGCTAGCTATGTAAGGTAGGTAGGTAAGTACTCATGGCTCCCGTCGATTGCATATGCATCCTGTGGTGATTATTATTCTCCTCAGTGTCGTTGAAACTATATCTACCTACCTACCTCCCTACTTATGTCATTTCTGTCGATTCCAGGTCTGAATACTCAAATTGGAGGGAGACCACATACATATTTCCGGTTGTATACCTTGCTGATGGATGGAAAGGATCTTTCTATGTATACTGTAACTGCAGTAAGACTTTCTGTTCGCACGATTTTGCTACAAGTCTACGTATGACCAGATCTTCTAGGTATCTATAAGGCTAGTTTCCTGGAAACGGGCCCTAGTCTCCTCCCTGGCTTGTATTCTTGCGCCGATTGTGAACGCCCCAGGCTTGAGTGGTAGGTTATGTCGATTAAGGTAAGGGACTAGATACGGGGGTCGTTGTTTCGCTGGGTGCTCAGTCTCGGGTTCTCCTTGCTAGTAGAGCTAGTACTACTACCACCCTTGAGCCGACTCCCGCTCCTGCAGCTACAGCTATCGTCATTAATCCCCGCCCGAAGAGCCCGCGGGAACAGGATTCGGCAGCACTACTGCAACTCAGACCCCGACACAACAGCAAACATGTTTGGAAGAACAACCAGCACAGGACTCCTCCCAGGTTCTCTCTTCACTCGACGCCGGATCTAAGCCCTCCGGAAGAAACAACGTGGCCGTCGAGCTCAAGAACCAAAAGAAGAAGACAAAGACACAGCAATCCTCAGCCACCAACCCCCATCAAAAAAGACAAGGCCGCGGCATGACAACCACCTACGAGCTCCCGGGCCGGCGCGACGACGGGCCTCGCCGAACTCGACCTCCCCTCAGTAACGCGCACCTACGTGGTCGTGCCCAAGCACCACGAGGTGGCTTTTCTCCGCGCACGGGTCAAGAATACCTCCTCGCTAACCCTGCAGCCGGGACCGGTGGGGATGACGGTCGACGGCTTGTTCGTGGGCATGGCGCGGTTGGAGTGTTGCGCGCCGAACGTTTTCCTCAATATTTAGCTGGGGATTGACCTGGGATTTACCCCCGATTGAAGTCAGGTATGTGAAGCCGAGCGTCAAGCACTTAGCGGGCGGGATGTTCTTCAATAAGGAGAGGACGGCGCGAGGTTCCGCCATGAGTGCTGCGTGAGGATTTGGTTGTGATTGACCAGGCCCCTGTGCCGGTGTCTGAGCCGGGGTCGGACGATAAGAAGAATAGGCTGCGGGTGAGGGATTTGCAGCGGAGGGGCTGGAAAGGAAAATGACGAGGATTTGCATGTCGGAGAGGAGAATGGGACGGCCTCGTTGCTGAAGAACGGAGAGGTCAAGTGGGCGTTGCGTCTGGTCTGCTGGCAGCCTGGAGATTCGTCTGGTGCTGGAGTATGAGTATGGTGCCCAGTCCCAGTACCTTAGGAGTGGTGCAGCTAGCCAGCTAGGTACTCCTCTTCTCCTATCTCCTTTGATACCGAATTCCAGGCCATTTCCGGTATACTCCAGGCAACGCAATGGTATAGCGCAGTAAAAATCTCACCAGTCAAAACTCCCCGGCATCCGCCTCTTCACCTTCGTCTTCTCCCCCGTCTCAGTCTCATTCTCCCTCCCCTCCTCCACCCCCCACCGCTCCCTCCAACACGCCAGCTCCTCCTTCCACAGATCATTGACACACGGTTCACACGAACTCCCACAGCACTCGCCCAACCCCGGTTTCGGCGGTGGATCGTCGCGGTCCCTTGCCGCGGCCCGGATCAGTTGCTTTGTGCGGGTGGCCGTGAGGCGCTTTGCGTTTTTGATCCGGGGGACGTCCTTGGGTTCGTAGAGGGGTGTCATTTCGATTACTGGACGTTTTCTTTTTTCTTTCTTTCTTTCTTTCAATATTCCTTAGTGGAAAAACTGGATTTTGTATTGTATTGCCCGTATCACGTGTCGTGGTGTTGAGTATTCTCCGGGTTTCCCCGGGAGGGAGCAATCTCAACTATTGAAATTCTCAACATTTTCCGGCTTTCTCCGTCTTTCTTTGTTCGGGCACTGACTGCATCAAGCCCTCAGCTTTGTACAATATTAATGTTATTATTGAATGCGCTTTGTATGGTCTTCAACCATTGATTCCTTAAGTAAGTATTGTACTTAGTACTCTCCAGAAGAGCCGTCACGTTAAGAAAACCTGAGATCCTGAGGGTGGACGGACAGATTGGATTGGATAATTACAGTCCGGGTATTATTGGCACGCGCAGCTCACCAAATATCATCAACTGAATGAATGCTCTGCAATAATGCAAGGATCACGATGTATAGTGCACACAGACTACAAAACAGAGTACAAGTAGTAGTTTAGGTTACCTTAAGGTAGACCAAAATAATAGCCGGTAATAAGAATACCGATCCCGGATTGAAAAAAGTGACCGTTACTTAAGCCGGGTCTTAGCTAAGGTAAGGTAATTTTGTGACGGTTGCTTGGGCGGGCGTGGTGTTAAGAATTGAGGTGGAACTCACTACGTAGGTAGTGTCTGCCAGCTGCCGGAGCTCCGGGAGCTCAGACTTTTCAGTGCTTATTAGTATCGTTATTCATTTGAATTGATTGATTGATTATATATATTAATGTGATGATCCTAAGTATTGCTGCTGTAGTGCACCTGAGGAGCAAGGGAATTAATGTGCAGGCCGTTGCAATAACAAATTGAGTTGCGGGATCCCGTCATGAGAGGCAATCGCTGACGTCTACACTCGAGGCTCAGGTCCTGTTGCTGGATGTCCGTGGTGGTCCGAGCATTGGACTGAGCCTAATTATTTGAGGCAGATGATGGTATTTACAAGTACAAGATCCGATCTGGTTAAGCTGAGTAGAGGGCACTCGTAAGTGGTCATTTTATCCTTTCTATATGTACAGTGTATTGCTTGTAGACGGGCCGGAAACAAATGGAGAAAAAATGGAAAAAATGATGATAGTGTAGTACATGATGTATAAAAAGACCACCACAAATGGTACCTCCCTACCGGCAGACCAGGGAAGAAGAAGCGTATCCAGGAAGATAAAATCAAGATGTCGGAACGAATAGAGATAGGAAGTGTTTTTTTTTCCAAATTCGTAGAGACGCTCGGCTCATTGTTGGTGTTCCAATTTATGTCCAATTGCCCCCATTCCGGTCAAGAAACCCTTTCTTCCCTTTTCGATCCTTCATCTCATCTCTCTTCGTGGTGGAGTTTCATGCGTTGCTGTGGATGAATTCGTTTACACGTACTTGCACATCATGGCAACCATGAGGTCGAACAGACCGATGGCCTCGACGAAGGCAAAGCCAAGAATGGCGTAGGAGAAGAGCTGGCCACGGAGGGCAGGGTTGCGGGAGACGGCCAGGAGGAGAGAACCGAAGACGAGACCGATACCGATACCGGCACCACCGAGACCGATGGCAGCGGAACCCATACCCATGTTCTGGGAGACCTGGACCATGGCGTCGGCGACCTCAGAGGAGTACTGGCGGCGGGCAGCGAAGGCCTGGCGGGCGGAGGCCTGGATCATGGAGGGTTGCTGGGCGCGCTTGACGGTCTGGAAGGGAGCAGCCTGGCGCTGGGTGGTGAAGGCGCGCTTGGGGGCGACGGCCTGGACGCGGGCAGCAGGGCGAGCGACCTTGGAGGTAGCGGCCATGGTGGTAGCCAGGCGCTGAGCGAAGACACGGGAGGCGGCCATTGTGAGAGATGGGAGTGGTGTGGATTAGACGTGTGTCTTGAGAGAGGAAGATTTGAGGATGGAAAGAGGATGGGGAGGAAAGGAAAAGAAGAGAGAAAAAGAGGAGAGGAAAGGCTTTTCCAGGAGGGAAGAGAAAAAAATGGGGTGTGGAAAAATGGCCCTAGCACCTAAATACGTTTCCCGCTTAATTTTCGCCCTTTTTTCCCAAACCCTCCGCGTCTTTGGTGCGCTAGCCTCTGTTGGGAGCCTTGAAGGGGGGCTGGGATCCTGGGAAAAACCCTACGCCGTGTCTCCGGACGACGGACGACCTTACGGTGGAAGGGGAGGCATTGTAAAGGTATTGCTGTGTATTACCCGTGCCCTCGCTGGCATTCCACTTTCTACCAGGCTTGGGTAAGCTCGGGTTCCTTCGGGACGGGGCCAAGCAGTCTGAGTTTGGGTTCAGCCAATGATGCCGGCGTCTGTGGAGCTGAGATGAGCTGTCTAAGCGTGTGTCTTGATTGTGAATTGGCAGAGCAAGGTCCGAGTCGCAATTCAGAATCCACCGGTTGCTCCAGTTACAGGAATGCTCTGATGCCCACTTGAGGCTTCCGCCATTCCGGCGCTTGCAGCGATCGATGATTATGCTAACTCCAACAAAGAAATGCTTATGGCAATTGTCGTCTTCAATTGCGGTTCTTATTCAACTCTACACAAGCTCTCTCTGTGCAGGAGCTCAGAAAGAAATGATGTCAAAATTTTCCCGGTGGATCCTCAGGCTAAAAGCGGGTCCGATAAAGTGGTTCTGGTCCACATCGTCGCACGTTTACAGCCAATCAGCAGCTCCGGTTGGGCAGCCCAAATTGAAGGCGGCTTCTCGGACGCAAATCAGAGGCCAAACCCGGCCCGATTCGGGAATGCGGCTCCACCAGTGCGTCTCCAAAACAAGGCTCAACCCTCCAAGGACCGAGGGAATCCCCATCCGGATGGACGGATCACGGAGAGACTGAGAAACAAGAGACAAGAGACAGAGACAAGAGAGAGAAGTGAGTCTGTAATCTTACCGTATCCTGTCTCACCGATTCTCCGATTGGGAACTCGTTGGCCGTTCTAGGCCCGAATATCCACCGCACTCAAACACAGGAATGCTCCTAGCCGCCTCCATCCCTTGAGCAATGAGCAGCTGAGCTCTCTGTCGAGCTCAAACGAAAAGAAAAGACCACCATCTCGAGGGGGCGAGGCGGCAGACTTTATATCTCTTTTCAAATCCTCCAGAGATCAGAGAAATTTTGCTCCCTACTTCGAGCTAGAGCCGTATGATGAAATTGATCCTGACCCTGGAGCTCACCCGCTTGGCCTTTTTTGCTTAGTCTCCTTGAATCCTTTCTCTAACATGCATCCGACTGCCAATTCCCGACTGACGCAGGTTTCCTTTCTTTTTTTCCCACCCCTTTATTTTCACCCTTCGCTTTCCTTCCACTTCTTGTCTGTACCTGTCCGAGCGTCCGCACTCCATCCCAGCCGACAATCCTCCATCTTGCTCGCGAGGCTCACCACTACTACTCAAGTCCTCCCCCAGGAATCACTGCAACATGACCTCAGCGGGTCCATACAACCTCCTAAGCCGAACACGGTAGGCTAAAATAAGCATGTGCCTACCTTGACAAACTAACGTGAAACGTCGACCGCCCTGGTTCCGGCGGCTTTTCCCGAGCGCGATAGCTGTGAAGCTCTACCGTATTCTGTATTATTATCTGTACTCTTACTCTGTCCGCTGGTCGAGCAGGGATAGGAATAATACCTAGGATTATAAGATCTAGTAGTTACGTACCGACATATATATCAGAATAACCCTGCAATAATGCAGCACTTATCGTTCATCCCGATCGGACCTTGCTGGTTGGCTCGGATGCTGCCGTCCACGGTGCCTCGGCTATTGAGGACACGTACGCACTGCACTCGAAGTGCCTAAGCTAAGCTGGGCGTGGCCTTAGGGGTAAAGCTCGTGGAGATTATTCCGGTGACGGATAACAGTGTGACAAATTACCACTAACTTGTATTTTAATTGTGGTCGGTATTCTCGTTTCAGCTTTACCTGATCTCAGCCGATTAGTGGTCGCTCAGTGCATTTGTATACGGTAAGGCCAGCAGTCTTCTATCATAGTTAGGCTGGAGATTCATTAAGCCGAGCATTCGTGGAAGTCCCAGAATTGATCATGATAATGGTAGGACTGTTGCAGTGTGCAGTGTTTGCGCTCTTCTCCCTGTACCTGGCAGCACAAGAACAGTGGATGATATTAGAGGTACAGAGTATAGATGATGTACATTGGATGTCCTCAGTGAAGATGGTCATACCTTTGAGAAACAATAAATAGCTGTCTATAGATCTTATATGTGCATAATGGCAGTATGACATGCAGGTGGATAACCCCAGTCTGTATCATGAGAATCTCGTCGATTACACCTGAGCAAAAGAAATATTTAGTTACTCAACCCTAATTACAGGGATACAAACAGCTCCCTCGGTGTCTGATATGCTGTCCAAGACCCGTCCTGCTAAGAATGATATAGATAAGAAGCTACTTGACTGGTTTAGGTAGCTGTGTGCGGCCGCGGTGGTTGTTCTTTTTCTTACACATTGATTCTGCTATAGTATAGTAACTAGTACTACAGTATGGTGATTCTACGGCAGCCAAGGATAATAAGTATTATCCAGCGGATTCTCTATGAGCCACTACCACCACGATTTTTGCGAAATGAGATAAAGCTTAGTCTTTTCTGGCGACAAGGTCATCCAAATACGTCTCTGCCCACTACAGACTCAGCGCCGGCAGCTGGAACTGGACTCGCTAGCCGACGAACCTTGTCAAAGTACTGTAATAACGGTCTCCTTCAATCCAGGATGATGCTGTTCTTCCGCTGGTTTAGACCTGCAGGAACCACAGAGGTCTTTGCGGGCTGCTTGGAGAGCAATAGTATTCTTTTGGGTCCTGAAAGGGCCAATTTGTAGATATCCGGAGATATGGGAGCTTGGTCAACCAGTGACGAGGAGAATGGAGGATGGAATGACGGGGATAAGTCCGTCCACCTGAAGCATTTCCCTGCTCCTCGTTCTTTCCTAAGTATTTTAGGGTTCGTAGTATGACCTGTCTGATTGAGTCTGACATTCTTAAACCATCCACGTGTGATAAGATACATTCCCGAGCAGAATCATTTCAATATGCTGCAAGGGCAATTGCGCTCTCTCTCATAATATCATAATATTCAACCCCAGTCCACCGCAAGATGACATGCAAGATGACATGCAGAAATCAATGACGGGTATTGCAAAGTGCACAGCGGATAGTACCATATAATAAGAACTCGGTCTTCTCAACCTTCGTATTCATATCGTATCCACAATGCCTACACTTTCTGACCGAGTTCACCTTTTTGACCAGACGATCCACATCCGAACCCCCATCCAGAGGTAGAATCCGTCCACTCTGGGAAAGTTGCGCGAGGACCGCCGTCGCGAGACTCTCGGAGTCTCCAAGAACAGATATAATTGCACCGTTCGCGATCAACGGATTGATGTTTCCCGCGACGACGTCGACAAGAATATCCTTGAGCTGCGAGTCATGCGCGGGGGCCACGGCCCTGATGTCCTGAATTGCCTGCAAAAAAGCAGGTGACTGCCAGTTCTTGTTTGCCCAGGCTTTGAGGCGCTCTGCGGACAGCGTCTTTAGCGCCGGAATTCCAAACTTGTCTGCTGCGAGGTAGACCTGGATGTGGTTGTCCGGTTCTGAGAATGCGGCTGCCTCCTCGACGGATATGTATGACTCCGCGAGGGGTGTTGGAACCTGCGTAGGCTCCGGGCTGGAGCCCCCTTTTATGTCAACCGTATGGCTGTCAACGCTGTAATCTTCAAGGTAGAGGAAGGAAAGGACACGTTCGATGGTTTCGAGGTCGTCGGCGGGGAGGTTGATGGTCCGTGTCTTTGCCTCCTGGTTGTAACACCAGTTAGAATACGAGGTTGATAAGGATTCAGAGCTAGTTACCTCAAACTCGCCTTCCATTGCGGCTTTGAAGAAGGAAGACTGGGGGCAGAGGATTGCTTGGTGGACGTTGAAAGTAAAGCCTTCGCAGACGACATTCATGTCTGAGTAGAGGCCCTTCGTGAAGAGGTCTTTCATTGTCTCTTGAAGGAAAGATCTTGAGGTCTGGTACGATGCTGACTCTGACATGCTGGAGAGTGTTTCTTTAGCCTACTGGAGTTAATAAGGACATGAATTGTTTGATGGAATGTGGTTGTGAGAGAAGTGAGGTGAAAGAAGGTTGGAGGGTGATGTTGCACCTTTGTCACTGGTGAACTGGGCACTTCAAAAAACTAAAATCCGCTCATCTCACGGGTTGCCATCTCCAGTATATACTATTGCCTGGAACCATAGTCGTCTGATTACATCCATGATGTAGTATAGCGCATTAGACCTAATGTAAGGTTCAGTTCAAGTCCATCTGACGATAGTCTAACAGTGAGTACTCAGCTATAGGTACAGGTTCTCTTCCCTGCTCTCACAACTGGAGTCTTTAACTACTTGATTCATTTAAGAACATCCTCAATAAGAGCAAAGACTGGATTCTGGCGCATCTAAAAACAACCGCGTATGCTTATGCTCTTATGCCGAGGAACATGCACCTGACTAATCACCTGAATTATGCACTCATGACGTCGATGGCCTCGACCGCGATGGATATAAATAAAGATACCAAATGTCGCCATGATGTAAGATTCTTTCCCTGAAATGCTTCCTCCTCTTCAAAATAACCATCATGTCTGATGTCCCAGACTCGTTGTTGCCCAATAACCCGGCACACGAGGATATCGACAGAGCCTTCGCCGGAGGGCACACCGTCAACGATTCAGCGCCTACAGACAGCCACCTCCATTCGACATGGTCTCCTGACGAGGAGGACAAGGGACTTGCCCACAAGGCCGGAGAGACCAACGATGTCTCGGACATTGGCTGGGGAAGGTCCGATGTCATTGCAGAGCGGATCGTGCCGGGGCTGTCGAATGAGGACTTGTTCCTGCTGATTCGGCGGTTTGACAAGGTATTCCCTGCCTACTATGGTTTTCCGATGATGGACAAGGTAGAGAAGCTGATTGGGTTGTAGCAAATCTATAATGTGAAAGCGGTTCCCGACGTGCCGTTGCAGAGATTAGATCTCAACCGCGCAGAGGATGATCATTTCTCCCCGGATAAGCTGCGCGCGACGCTGGAGCGCTTCTACACGACTATCGTCATCGGTATGACTGGGGTTTTTAAACATATTGCCAGACTGCGCTCGTGGAAGGAGCCGCAACGGACGACCTGGTTTTGCGCTGTGAGTGCATGCCTTGACTAATGCTGCCTACGCGACAGGAAGCTGATTGTATACGGTGCAGGCCTACTTCACGGCGTGGCTTCTGGATCTCCTTGTACCCGCATGGCTTGCCACGATGATAACTCTAGTGCTCTACCCCCCGTCGCGGAAATTTCTGTTTCCGCCTGCGCCTATGGCCTTGGTGGATACAAACACAGGCGGCGTGCAGAAACCCAAGGCCGGGGTTCTCGGCTCGCACGAGAGCATGACCGGTGCGCCGGAGAAGTTCAAGGGAGAAGCCGCCGAGCAGGAAGCCAGTAACTTGATCTCAAGCGTCGCGACTGTGGCCGTGGGCAGTGCGGCCGGGAAACATGAGCAGGGGACGCCCGAAGACGCTCCCGTGGAGGATAAGGTGCCGGATGCGATGGATATGGTTTCGAAGACCGCTGATGCGCAGGCCGCTGCGGGCGGAGAAGTCCCAGCTGATTCGCACGACAAGACCCGGGATCCGATGCGGCAGACGGTGCTTAACGGTGCGGACCAGGCGATGCGGGTGATGGCTGATATAATTGATACTTATGAGCGGTTTGGAAAGTGAGTAGTAGCAAGTATGTATGTGCGTTCAGGCTGTATAGATACTGATCATGCAGTGCGCTATCACCCACGCCCCCGTTTCCGATGATGACGCCCCAGCTGCGTCTGGCCGGGGTGCTGGCTTCTGGCTTGCTCGTGTCGCTCCTGACGTCGAGCTACATATTCATGAAGATGAGTACCTTCTTCGGTGGTCTTGGTTTCTTCGGAGACCCCATTCTCCAGCGAGGCATGCAGTACCTGAACCAACACTATCCGCACTGGATGCAATTGCTCAATCTCCAAAAGTTCGTCACCCACCCACCCCAACAAGGTAATCAACTGACAAGACGGGAACAGCTCCCTCCTGCAAGGCGTCCCCACAAACGCCCAACTCACCCTAACGCTCCTCCGCATCGGCGAAGCCAACGCCGCCCCCCTCCCGCCACCCCCGTCTAGCTCGAAAGATAAGAAGGACCCCTCCCGCGCAGCGTCCGTCAACCCAGACGAAGTGCCCCTCGGCGCAACGAGCGAAGAAATCCACGGCGCCGCAGCCCCATCCCCGGAAGCGCACGAACCCCACGAGAAAGACGAAGCCGAAGCAGAGAAACATACGAAAACACTCTCCTCCCGCGTCGTCAACTTCTTCCGCGGCGCCACAGCCACCGGTATAGAGGGCAAGCTCGCGGTCGCCCGCGCGCGCGCCCAAGCCGGCTCGCTCCACGCCAAGAACCAAAAGGGCGTGCTGAAGCCCAAGGGCACGAAAACCAATCCCTCGGGCCCTGTGGAGTTCGACGCACGCTATAAAGGCCACCGCGGGGCCGTCATTATTGATTCCTCGCGGGA
This sequence comes from Aspergillus egyptiacus, assembly GCA_025688805.1. NCBI lineage: Eukaryota > Fungi > Ascomycota > Eurotiomycetes > Eurotiales > Aspergillaceae > Aspergillus > Aspergillus egyptiacus. The sequence continues at coordinate 15,942 of MU628775.1, forward strand.
GCCGGCACTGGTCTATTTCACGACGGACCCGGAGGCGCCGATTAGCGATTACCGACTCGAGAGTCGCAAGCATGGCAGCGTGTACTTCACTCTGCCTGTCAGTGAGATCCGGGAAATGAGGAAGATCGGCGGGATGGGCTGGAAGGGGAAGTTGGCGGCTGGGTGGGCGGTTGGTGGGAAGGAAGTGGTGGATGGGTTGATTCTGACGGGGGAGCGGCAGGATGAGTCGTATCAGCTTACGGCGATGAGTAAACGGGACGAGTTGTTTAATCGGCTTGTAGCGATTGATGGACAGGTTTGGAAGAGCTTTTGAGTTGTTTGATCGGGGATTGTGCTGAGGTTTTGCAGGTTTGGAAGTAGGCTTGTTGTGAATGGTCTGATCTGAGAATGGAAGTACATGGGGATTATTCGAGGCCTGGACCTGGATTGGGATGTCTTCAAAGAGGAAGATGGTTGGTGTCGGTGGACTGCTTTTTGTTTAATCTTTCTATCCTCAGACTGGAGATAGTGCTCTTTCTGATTTCAACTGTACGACTATCTATTGTGTATCTATCAGCTTTTTCAAGCATATATTCTCCTTCACTACCACCACCTCTTCCATGTACCGTAGTCCAGAAGGGTCTACATCCATCTCTCTCGCCATCTACTCGACCTTGAAACCGAGTCCGTCCACCAGGCAACCATCACAGATTAACCAGTTCCATACCTAATTACTTGCAGAGAAATCACATCCATGCGTTTGTTAGTTCTGTTTGATGCACATCTATGGTACTGTCGACCAGTCCAATTCGGACCTCAGTTATAACTAACTGCGGCCGGGGAGGCACAAGCGTAGAGAGCAAGAATTGCATATTGAACTCTGTGGGGCTGTAAAAAACTACCCTGCTGAGACTCCGAGTCAATTGCTGCATTCACTCTATATCAGCGGTTGTTATATTCTCGCGGCCAGAGTACTATAATTAGGGCTTCATGGTTTCAGTTGCATGGCTTCCGGATTGAACTACCCCGGGTAGAAATTAACCCAGAACCCAGGTAAAACCAGTCCGATATATTATGGAAGTACGTGGCTAATGATGATCCGTCCTCTTATGTATATCAACTGGGCAGAAGGAACGCCGCTGCTTGAACCAGCACCGAAACAAAGCACGGGTTTCAAATACGGCGACGATAGAGTATAGTACTTTAGAGGGCCGATCTGCGTGCGATCAGGGTAAGTAAAACATGAATAGAGGAATCCAACACCCAACCAGCAACTGGGAAGTCAATTGTAAGGCTACCCCTTCTCCGGCTTCCCTCATACTGAAGCTCAGTCAAGTCCACATGAAATCAATTCGACCGAAAATCTCTCTCTTCGAGCCCCGGGCCTAGAACCTCGGCAAGAAGGCACCACTACATGCATAACTGATAATCTAGAACGGCCTGAATGCCCGGCGCTCTGAAGGAAGTTAGGAACAGTCCTGTCCGTCCCATGGTAGCGTTGGATCGGAACCAGATCCCGAGCGAGCTTGTTCTCAGGTAGGGCTCGGCTGCAACTTGGCATTACCTTAGGCATTAGGTTACCTTCACGTAGGTTCCTGGAGTAGTACGTTGCCTCCCGGCCTCTACCCAGGGCGTACTGATTTCTCTTCTCACCATGACGATATAGTCCGGGCACTCGACCGTTGAAAGCACATCATCAATGGGTAATAATCGCTATCATCCAGACGTAATGGGGCCATGCCTACCATATCTGCTCTTCTACCTGTACCAGGGAGACTCGATCTACCAATCACTATCCGCCATCCTCGATCTCTCTTCCATACAGCTTCGTGAAGGCATGATGACGATCTAGCTTCAATATCCATGAACGGTTCTCTAAAGCTATATAACAGACATGTAACCCTCGTTGATCTTCTTAACCAACCCCAAAAACACAAAATCTACACGAATCCTTGACTTAACCAATCCTCAATCAAAAACCCTCATCATGCAAAACGATTACGGCCAGGGAATCTCCCACGCCGCGGGCGACTCCAAGGTACCGCAGAAAGTCCAGGAGAAAGCGCCCCAGGGTCTGGAGGAGTCGCTTCCCAACAAGGTATGTTATTCTGCATTCCGCCTTCTATTCTACCTGGCAACCATTCAAAAGACTAATGTCTGCTCAAGGTCCACGACACCGGCTCCGGAACCGGCCGCACGACTCACGCGCTCAACGAAGGCGACGACTCGATCGTGCCCAAGGGGATCCAGAAAATGGTGCCTGAGAAGCTGGAGCGCGCGTTGCCGAATAAGATCCATAATACGGGGGATGAGTAGATGGGTTTCTTTCTATAAATATATGTATTTCTATATTGTTAGTTTGGTTGCTTGAGATGAGATTTGAGATTTGTTGGGGTTATACTATATTATATACTAGGTTTTTGGAACTGGTAATGATATATACTTACTTTCTTTGATCTGGATATGGTGTCTGTTGCCTGAATAGTAGTTCCCTGTTTGCTGGGATAATTTCCAAGTCCGCTGCCGGTGCCTCTGTTCTTGTTCCATGCAGACTCAGCTCGGGCATATGCAGACACTTATCTCAGACAGCATGGCTGGCTGATGGCTCGCTGATGCCGTTGATTCCTCGTTCTTGTGGGTTGGTCTATATCTGATACGTAGTCAGCAGCCAGTCTGTTAAGAGAGATTAGATGCTACATGATAATCATTTATGACATTGTCCACCAAAGATATCCATCAGCTTTAAGCCCTATTCTGTGTAGTGCTTGATTTACCAGTGGCAAAGCTTAGCACTCCACCTTTTGCTGCTTGCAGTGCCATTCTGTTCTTTTTATGCTGGGCTACTATCAAAATTGCCTGACTAGGTCCAGAGAGTGGGAACTTTAGATGGTATGGATGCTTTGGTCATGGTAGTTCTGTGTCCTCTCTTCTATGGTTTTAATGTGACACGTTAATTCTCACCTCTATCATTCTATCCAGTATCCAGTAGCTAGAGCTACGACCAGATTCAAATGCTTTAGCTAGGTACAGTCACTCATTCCTCCTCGCCGCCATCGCCACCACGCTCTTCAACGTCTCCGGCGCATCCTCCCTGCCCATCCCAACCTCCACCAAGAAGAACCCCTTCCCCCGACTCAACCGCTCATCACGCAGGACCTCCCGCTCCAGCTCCCCCCACCTGTCCACCTGTCTCAGGAATCCTGTGCTGGGAATGAGTTTCTTTACAGTATCCTGATCCCTAGGCAGAGCGGGCTCAGTAGGAAACCAGTGGAATATGTCTAAGCTTAGATAGAGCAGGTATGCTTGTCTTTAAGTCTCACTCTTTCACCAATGACGGTATTCAGGTCAATCGCCCGGATGAGGTTAACCAGGCAACTCCGATCTGCTGTCCTCTGCCCCGGCCGGTTTCTCATATACTCTGCTCTGGTCGAGCTCCTGCACCTCTCGCTGGCCAGCGACGGGACCCGTCCCGAGCTCCGCCGGAGCTGCCATCGTCCGTGTGCTTCTTCTTCCTCTTCGTCGCCGTAGGAAATAGAAGACTAAGCAACCGATTATCGCAATCGAGCCCACTCCCACTCCCACCCCAACCCCGGCCTTTGCGCCGGCTGACAGTGACGATGAGTCGTCGTTGGGAGACGGCGTGGAGCTAGGGGTCGACGAGGGCGTTGTCGCATTATTACTTGGGCTTGGAGTTGGCGTTGGAGACTCTCGGGCGAATTGGGCGGGGATCGTCACTGCGGCTGGAGTGCCACAACAGGCGTTGTTGTTATCGCCGCAGCACCAGTATTTCGAGCGGGCGGTTCCGTCGCATGGGGTCATTAAGACGGTCCTACCGGAGGAGCCTCCTTGACTCTAAACAACGACGAGTGTTGCCAGTCAGCTCATGCTT
>MU628776.1:0-19598 GCA_025688805.1 Aspergillus egyptiacus
CTTCATGAGCAACAGTGAATTGATCATTGGAAGCACCAGTAATTTTTCACGAATCGGGCGGGAGTCCCTTCTGGTGCCAATTTCCAAGTATCCTTCGAGCAAAGTAACGTCGGCTCACATACCTACGCACCCATGTATCACTACTCATAAACTCGAAGGGATGCGCACTGGTGTCCAGACTATGATGCCCATTTGTTCCGTGTACGATGAGATGATTGATAATCGGTTGCCAGGGACGCCTTGTATTACGTCATGTCATGCCGGTTGCTTTCGCCCGCGGCTCCGGAACAAACTCGCAGCTCCAAACTCCTCTTAAAAGGCGAGACTCCGCAAAACAGTCACTCCGACCCTCCAATTGAACATTTAGCATTGATATATCCCATTGCAAAATGTTCTCCCGCTATGCATTCCGCTGTGCTCAGCCCTTGAGGCAGGTAAGCTCATATTTGAGGCAATTTTCTTTTCTTGTGCTTTTTGCCTTTGTCAACTGACCGTAACTGCCAGAGCGCTCGTCAATACTCCTCTGAAGCCCCCAAGAGCAAGTCGCTTGCCCCGATCTACGTGGCAGTTGGCTTGACCGGTCTTGGTGTTGGTTTGTACCGTTACAGCTCCGGTTCTGCGACTGCGGAGGCTCCCAAGGAGCGCCCCAAGGTTTTCATAGGCGGGGACCAAGGATGGGTTGACCTAAAGCTGTCTAACATCGAAATCCTGAGCCACAACACGAAAAGACTGCGCTTCGAATTCCCGGATAAGGAGGCGGTTTCTGGTCTTCATATCGCCTGTAAGTCACATGAATGTATATGCCACGACCACCTGTACTTACGAATTGCTGCACAGCTGCCCTCTTGACCAAGTACACGCCTCCCGATGGTGGAAAACCGGTCATTCGCCCTTACACTCCTACCAGCGATGAAGGTTTGCTGTTTGCCTAAGAATACTTCAGCTTTGGACACCCTAACAATTGCCACAGACCAGCCCGGTTACCTTGAGCTTGTCGTCAAGCGCTACCCCAACGGCCCCATGTCTGAGCATATCCACAGCATGAACGTCGACCAGCGCCTGCACTTCAAGGGTCCTCTTCCCAAGTACCCGTGGGAGGCCAACAAGCACAAGCACATTTGCTTGGTCGCTGGCGGAACTGGTATCACTCCCATGTACCAGCTGGCTCGCGAAATCTTCAAGAACCCCGAGGACAAGACCAAGGTCACCCTCGTCTTTGGAAATGTCACTGAGGAGGATATCCTTCTGAAGCGCGAATTTGAGGACCTGGAGAACACGTACCCCCAGCGATTCCGGGCGTTCTATGTCCTCGACAACCCCCCCGAGGGCTGGACTGGCGGCAAGGGTTACATCAACAAGGAGCTGCTGAAGACCGTTCTTCCCGAGCCTAAGGAGGAGGACATCAAGATCTTCGTTTGCGGGCCCCCGGGTATGTACAAGTCCATTTCTGGACCCAAGGTGAGCCCCAAGGACCAGGGCGAGCTTTCGGGCATCCTGAAGGAGCTGGGTTACAGCAAGGAGCAAGTCTACAAGTTTTAAAGATCTGGCAATTCATTAGCTGGGCTTGTCGAGTTTCGCAACATGTTTATAGCGAGTACTCTTAGATGCTGGAGACGGTTATACTGTATCCGCACTGAAGAGATTGGCGGATATCAAACTAGCCGCTTGGTCTTTTCATACAATAGACAGGCAGATGTTACATTACTACTCATTTCTGAAAGAACTCCTTGGCTTTAAATTCTACAGCGTACGAGAAAAACAGTTGGAGGGTGCATGGAACAGTAATACTAGTTAAGTGCGGCGGCGAGGCCGGTTTCCGCACACAAAGGGACGGGCGCCGGGTGAGCTTGAGGGTCCCGAAGTGATCATGGCTCAGTCAACCACACAGGCCAGGGCCTGATTGATGTGCATGATCTGCTTAGAGCACGACGTACTGAAAATAAATTTAATGGGAGTCGACCATTATCGCAGTTACCCTTGTCGCCAAGTCAAGTTAGATCTTCTTCATCCTGATGTGCTATTTCGCCTCTTCTAATGCGGTTAAGCTACCTACCTACAGATATAACAAGCCCGCCACAAATTGGATATGGGCGCTTACAGTTGTCATTTCAGCCAAAATTATCAAGGCAAGTCTCAGATAACGCCGAGGGCAGGTCGTGAATAGAAAAATTCCCAAATCTACTGCACTTTGACGACCTGGATACTATTTTTGTAGCCGTCTTAGGCGCATCAGACCGTAGTTACCATGGATAGCGGGAGGCCTTTGTCCGGGGGTAGACGCCCCGGGCTTACAGGGAACCTACCTATGCGCGGACGTGGACCCATTGTCCTCGAGGAAAGAAAGAATCTTACGGAACTGCAGGTGGGTTGTCGAGTAACAATTTTTTATTTTTATTTTTATTTTTATTTGTTCTTTCTTTTATTTTTATTTCCTGGCGCTGTTGCGCATGTGTCTCCTTGGTTCTTATTGCTTTTCGTTCGAACCTTGAATAGATCAAGGACAAAAAGTAGGTCGGTAGACAGAGAAACGACCATGGACCGGACGGGGGCGTGGGTTGTCATGGATGATGGCGTCCACTGGCACTACTATCGTGGTGCGGGCGCTTGGTTGCGGGCGTTCCCTGTGACAACCCGACAAAGGCCCAGTTGAGGGGAGCCGTGGGTGAGCATTAATGGGGGCGGGTGGCAGCAAGCAGCAAGCAGCAGCAGCAGCAACCGCCAGCAGTGCAGTTCAGTTCCCTGTAGTAGTGTAGTAGGTCGTAGTTGGTAAGGTAGTGGTGGGCACAGCAACGCCCCCAAAAGCCAGGCGGAAGGTGCCAAAAGGGCAGCACTAAGAGGCAGTCCAGCCCTCCCACAGCAATCAAAGGTTGTGCGCCGTGAGGTATTTAGTGGGCGCCTACCCCCCCCCCTCTCTAAGCACACCCCGCAGCGAAAAATCTTCTCCCTTTTCCCATCCCCCTTCCCCCCCCCGAAAAACCCAGAAATCTTCCCCGGGAGCTCGGTTTTGTTTTGGGTTTGCTTCTCCCTACACCCACCACCGAAGTCCCATTCTTCTCACCCCCAAAGTACTCGACTTATTAATCACAACGTGACAACAATCTTTCAACATGGCTAAGGATAGCGAATCTAAGAAGGATGGCACTGTCACCGTCAACCTTAAGGAATTTACCAAGACTCGAGACAGTGTAAGTTTGGGTTTTGGTCTTGTGGCTTTTCTTGTCTTGCGCGAACGATGGCGCGTCTTGTAAACAACGCCATTGTCTTCAACCAGCGCTCCCACTCGCTTTTGTTTTGTCTGGTTTCATCTCTTCGTTATTGCGTCTCGGAATCTTTCTGCGATCTTATCTGCTCAATAATGACGCGCGGAAAGTCGAGAAATTGTCCGTTGCCGAGTTGCGCATCCCAATGCCTTCAAGAGCTCTTTGTCCGTTCGCGACCGAGTCTTTCTGCTCCGGAGTTGAGCGCACTTGTACCCTACTGTGCAAACATCTGTCGCGCCTGTGGACTGAGATAGTAATTGCCTTGCTTTTGCGATTCGCGCCGTCTTGCGCTCAAGATCACGGAAACCCGACTAACGTGCCAACAGGTTCTCGCCAGCCTGGCGCAATTACAATCTGCTGCCTTTGAGCTGTCGCGTGCTTATATCCACCACACCAATACAGTGCTCGGCCAGGACAGCTCTGTTGGCGACCTTACTGCTGTCACCGCGGGCATCACCGCTAGCCTGAGGGACAGTGGCTTGCTAGGCGCACCTGCCGCCCCCGAGGCTGGTGAAACAAAGAAGCGCAAGCGTAACAAGGCTGACCCCAATGCCCCCAAGCGTGCTCTTACCCCGTTCTTCCTCTTCATGCATCATAACCGTCAGATTATTGCTGAGGAGCTGGGTCCCGACGCGAGAAAGCAAGATGTCTCTAACGAGGGTGCGCGCCGTTGGGCTGAGATGCCTGAAGCTCAGAAGGAGGTACGTGTCTCTTTCTCATTCTTGTTCAATAATTCTGAGTTAGATTACTTACCTGAGGAATAGGTCTGGAAGAAGCTCTATGCGGACAACCTTGCGGCCTACAGAGAAAAGATGGCAGCCTATAAGGCTGGCCTTCCAGTAGAGAGGGACGGGGACGATAGGGCTGCCAAACAGTTGCACATGGACGTCGCGGCTGCAGAAGCATCTGAGGAGGAGGAGGAAGAAGAAGACGAGGAGGAAGAGGAGGAAGAAGAGGAATCTTCGCCTGAGCCCGTCAAAGAACCTACCCCTCCGCCTCCCAAGCGTCGCCGAAGCGAGGGTAAGCCCTCCAAGGAGACCTCCTCGCCCGTCGTCGAAAAGAAGGGCCGTCAAGAGTCGCCGGAAAAGAAGAAGCGTGGATCAGCTAAGAAGGATGAACCCCGCAAGTCTATTGGAGGTGATTCCAAGCGCTCGAAGAAGAAGCGCAAGAGCGAGGCTGGTGCTGAGGAGTAAATATCATGGATGACTTCTTCACCAAACCAATTGTATGGGGATTTGAGCTGCGATTTGTGGATATTAGGGAGTTTGGTTGGTTTGGATTGATACTTCGTTTGTCGTCTGCTTCTTATGATTCTGATTTGCTTCCTGTATGTACTATTTATTCTTGAGTGAAAGGCTTAGTTAGGTTCGTTGTGTTCAGCAGGACATTCTAATCTTTAGCCATGCGACTTGGGTACAGGGATCGGAAATCAACCACCTCTTCAGCTGTGACTATCCCAGTCCATAGGGAGTGGCTGTTATATAGTCCATTCATTACTCTACCTATTAGTAAACCTCTCGGCAAGTGGATAACCGTTTGTCAAGGAGATGAATCTCTGGAATGGGTTTGGATATGTCTTATAGGCCAGATGCGCTGCTTATCAGCCCCCCCGTGACCCTTATCTCGGGTCCCAAGAGGAAGACCCCACCACAGCTACAAACTTCCATTACAAAGTCGAAGTCCCCGGTCTTCCCGACACTCTTACTGAAGTGAAGGCTTGATTGAAATATAAAGCCTGATTGAGTCCCACTCAGGTGTGAGCGCGGACAAGTGACACGGCGGGCATCATCTTCTCTATCACAGTCCGTTGATCCCTCGCCAGTGTAGATCTACTTTCGATCGGTCCTACACCCCTCCACTGCCATTGATTGGCCGATTTCGGCACCGGATCCTCCGGGCTGTTTTTCATTCGCAAGGCGAAGGGGAAAAGACCAGGGAAACCCCCTTGGAATTCATTTATATCGAGATGCACCTGATTCCGAAGGAGGTATGCCGACTTGTTCCTTCCTAGATCAACGTATGCCTTTGCTTATTTTGCACCGGTGTCCAGCTCGATAAGCTCGCCATTTCACAGTTAGGGTTCTTAGCCCAACGACGTCTTGCACGCGGTGTTCGACTGAACCATGCTGAAGCTGCGGTATGTTCGGCCACGTTGATCGGCCCGTTAAGTACTCTTGCTAAGGTACCCTCCTTGAGTGACCGCTAACAAGTATATCAGGCCTTGATCTCATCCAACCTGCACGAGGTATGGAATTAGGCACCTGGTTCTGGTTCCCATATTGCCGAGCTAACTAACTCCCACAGTTGATCCGCGATGGACAATACTCTGTGGCAGATCTCATGTCCATCGGCAAGACCATGCTTGGTCGCCGCCATGTCCTTCCCTCAGTCCCTGCTACGTTGGTTGAACTACAGGTGGAAGGTACCTTCACAACCGGAAGTTACCTAGTCACCGTCCACCATCCCATTAGTTCAGATGATGGGGACCTGGAAAAGGCTCTCTACGGTAGCTTTCTACCAATCCCGCCAGCAGACACTTTCCCAGACCCCAATCCCGACGAGTATCTTCCTGAGAAGGCGCCGGGGGCGGTCATTCCCGTGAAGGATCGTAGAATCACCCTAAATGAGGGAAGAAAGAGGATCAAACTCAAGGTCATGAGCAAGGGTGATCGACCGATTCAGGTTGGCTCACATTACCATTTCATTGAGACGAACCCCCAGCTGTACTTCGACCGCATTCGCGCGTACGGGTATCGTCTTGATATTCCCGCTGGCACGTCTGTCCGGTTTGAACCTGGTGATACCAAGACGGTAACTCTCGTGGAGATTGGAGGCGACAAGATTATCAAAGGAGGCAACTTCCTGGCTTCTGGCAAAGTCGATCTGAATCGAGCGGAGGAGATCATGCAGCGCCTACAAGCTGCAGGATTTGCCCACCTTCCTGAACCCACTGCGGATAGTGCTCTTGCTACTCCTTTCACGATTGACCGGGAGGCGTACGCTCGTCTGTTTGGCCCTACGACTGGAGACTTGGTTCGCTTAGGCTTGACGAATCTCTGGGTCAAGATTGAGAAGGATTACACCTACTATGGAGACGAGTGTTCGTTTGGTGGTGGTAAGAGTATCCGAGAAGGCATGTGTCAGGCCTCAGGAAAGTCTGAGAAGGATTGCTTGGATACCGTTATCACAAATGCTGTTATTATCGACTGGACCGGTATCTACAAGGCAGACATCGGCATCAGGCACGGTATCATTGTCGGCATTGGCAAGTCTGGCAACCCTGACGTTATGGATGGCGTCGATCCGAACATGGTAATCGGTTCGTCTACGGACGTAATTGCGGGAGAGAACAAGATTGTTACCGCTGGAGGCTTTGACACCCATATTCACTTCATCTGTCCCCAACAAGCAGAGGAGGCGCTTGCCTCTGGAATCACCACATTCCTTGGAGGAGGTACTGGGCCGTCCACCGGCACAAACGCGACGACTTGCACTCCCGGACCGACGCATATGCGTCAGATGATCCAGGCCTGCGACCAAATTCCCATTAATGTCGGTATCACCGGAAAAGGAAACGACAGCGGCGGAATTAGCATTGAGGAGCAGATCATCGCCGGAGCTGCTGGCCTGAAGCTTCACGAAGACTGGGGTTCTACCCCTGCTGCTATTGATACTTGTCTTGATATCTGCGAGAAGTACGACGTCCAATGCATGATTCATACCGACACGCTGAACGAGTCTGGCTTCGTGGAACAAACCATTCAATCCTTCAAGAACCGTACCATTCACACCTACCACACTGAAGGAGCCGGCGGTGGCCACGCCCCAGACATTATCTCCGTCGTCGAACATGCCAATGTCCTCCCCAGCAGCACTAACCCCACCCGTCCATTCACAATGAACACCCTGGACGAACACCTCGATATGCTCATGGTATGCCACCACCTGTCCAAGAACATCCCCGAGGACGTCGCCTTCGCCGAGAGCCGTATCCGCGCCGAGACCATCGCCGCCGAAGACGTCCTCCACGATCTCGGAGCCATCAGCATGATGTCTTCAGACTCCCAAGCCATGGGCCGCTGCGGCGAAGTCATCCTACGAACATGGCATACCGCCCACAAGAATAAGGAACAGCGCGGCACACTCCCGGAGGACGAAGGAACGGGGGCCGACAACTTCCGCGTCAAGCGCTACATCAGCAAATACACCATCAACCCGGCTATCGCACAGGGCATGTCGCATCTCATTGGAAGCGTCGAAGTCGGCAAACTCGCAGACCTTGTCATCTGGTCGCCTAGCCACTTCGGCACCAAGCCTCTTCAGATCCTCAAGAGCGGAATGATCGCTGCCTCTATGATGGTACGAATAACCTAAAACCTAACTTAACCCTATCTCCGTCCGCAAAATTAGCTCGTTGTAACAAACTAACATCCTCCCTAGGGCGATCCCAACGGTTCAATCCCGACCATCCAACCCGTAATCATGCGTCCGCAATTCGGCGTACGTGCCCTATCTTCTCCTTTACCCCCTTCTCACCGCATGCATAAGACAGCTAACTGATCTTAAAAACAAAACAGGCCTACCTCCCCAGCATCTCCGTAATGTTTGTCTCCCAGGCCTCCCTCGATACCAACACGGTGCAACAGTACGGCCTCAAGAAACGCGTCGAGGCCGTCAAGAACTGCCGCAATATCGGCAAATCGGACATGAAATTCAACGACACGATGCCCAAGATGAAGGTTGATCCCGAAAGTTATCGCGTCGAGGCCGACGGAAAGCTTTGCGCGGCCGAGCCGGCGGATGTGCTCCCGCTTACGCAGAGTTATTTCGTTTATTGATTGGGGTTGTGGAGGAGAGGGTTAAGTTGTTTCTTTTCTATGAGGCGGGTCTTTTATGTATATATATAGCCGCATCTGGCTAGGTGATTTGGGTGAAACGATAGGCCTTTTATCTGATTTTACTCGATGTACTCTGAGGAATTGGAAATTCCTCTTGAGTGAGAATCAGTATGATCTTAGTATTTCTATGTCTGGATAGATACAATGACTTAGGTAGCACCATCCGGGCGTGAAACATAATTATAAATACAAGTACGGGTAGCTAAAGCTCAACCTCTTCCTCCGTAAGGTTATTCCCAGCCGAAGTGAGGGAAATCGATGCCCACGCATCATAACTGTCCTCCCTTGCCGCCAGGTAAGCTGCCCGGCGGTTTCGAATCGATGACTGTCGTCTAATGGAACCCCAAGGGACGGGTTGCGTCCTTGAGTCTGAGCTCGCTATTCGAGGATTCGTCATTCCGTCCGTCGGTGATGCTTGTTGCGGCTGCGGCTGTTGTTCATACTCGAACTCGGTAAGGGGTTCCTCATCAGTCGTCAAGTCATGCTCGTTCCCGAGTTGATCTCGCCGTAATGGGTTCTGGCTTTCAACTTGCGAGGCAAATGTGGAGGAAGATATTGTTGGAGCGTGACTTTGTTGGCTGAGCGGGTAGGAGTCACTTTGGCGATCTGCTTGGGACTCAGCATCTGTGACGGTTTCGACGACATAATCTGTTCCCGCCTCTATAGTCATGTCGCCTTTTGCAGATGTAATATGTTCAGCGGTAGTCCGTGTGGGTTTCCGTTCCTGCCCACCTGCGGCAGTATCACGAGTAGGCTGCGCGTCGGGGACGTGGATCGCTGTTATTTGCGAAGCACTCGGGGACTGTCGGTCTAGAGCTTGTGGGCCGGCCATACGGAGGTCAAGGGGGTCATGATGAGGGTGAGAATTCCTGTCAGTCGGCCATGACGAGGGCAGAGAGCCGAGGTCGAACTGGTTAGGGTTGGATTTACGGGCCTCGTGAAGGAGGCTCCAGGCCTGCCGAATGGCGTTTCGTTTGGCTTTTGCTGTTTCGGGGCTTGGGGTGGGTTGGTGGAGAGAATTGGAAGATGATGTGTTGGTGGGATTTTCTTCGTCATTTGTCGCTAAGGGAGAAAGCAGGACTGTTCTTTCAGACGAGCGTGGTGGGGATGATGATGCGATTATTACAGGTTTGGATACAGGCGGCCCTGATGTGAAGGGGTGGCTGCGAAGTTGTGAATCGTCGTCGGCGGTTGCAACAGTTGACTGTTGAGTGGATTGCGTCGAAGACTCAGGGGCATGTCTTGCTCGTTTTCTGGGGCGTCCACCGTTCTCTGCTGCAGCTATATCGCGCATGTATCGGTCATGAACGAATTTATCACCAGAGCAGAGATGGCCAAAGAGGCTTTGCATGGAAATATCTTCGTCCCAGTCTGAAGGGTCCACTGTACAGGGATAGATATCCCTCGGCTTGAACGCCGCTACCAGCTCGCATAACTCAGAGTATGAGGAATGGCGAGAATACGGGAAATGCTATGTCATACAATTAGATGAGTTGTGAGAAGGGGGGAGGAAAACGAGGCATACTATGGTCCTTGGTAAGTTATTTCCAAACCTATCAAGGATTCTAGTCGATGTTTCCGCGTTCTCTGAGAGTATAGGTTCTTCACTCTGGCGACCGCGGCTCAGAATATCCACGAGGTCACCCAATGGCATCTCGTTTGAATCTTTTATCCCGTAACTGTCCAGTGATAAGGCTTTGCTTTTGGATCTGAAAGCTTCGGCAAGAGCATCCCTTGCCCTAGAGTAAGCTTGGGGTTCGTGTATCTTTTCACGGCAGAGCTGCTCCAGCTGCGACAGTGCTGATTGATCGGGAAGCTCTAGCTCGTGGCTCTGGTACAAGTCCCCTAATCCACCGCCAGCTCCGAGTTCGGGAACCTCGGAGCCATTTCTCGTCCGGCTCACAATTGGCGTTATGTAAACTGTCTTCTTCGAGGAGACGACAGAGCAGTGCACGCCTGGCTCGCAGCTGTGAATGCGAGACCGCTCATCCTCGCTCAAGAAGCCAGGTACAATCCGATTTCCGAGCTCGAACCCGCAGAGAGAGGGAACTTCAGCAGCACCACTCCCTTCCTTATTGGAGGAGGAAACAGATCTGTAAAGTCCCATTTGATATCGATCCACGTGGACCTAAACACGTAAGCAAGTAGATGAGTTGGCACTGAGAACCTCACTTACCTTTGATTTCAGCGCAGCAGCGATGGCCATCCAGACTTCCTCGTAGCCGAAAGTCCATGCTCGGAAATAGAATGTTGTATCATCAGGGTAAGGCTCGAGTTTACGCAAGAGCTCGGCTAAGCCCTCCGCTTTTGTGGGAAAGGTATGAAAGGAGCGCAATGTATGAGCGAATGTAGTATCAAGGTATAGCCTGTCTAGTCGTTTGTTGCCCAGAGTGTATGGGATGAGAATTGGGTGGCGGATAAGACTATCCACCCACCAAGACTCCGCTATTGTTCATCAGCGACGGATGCACTATCTGGCGGCGAACACCTACCACGAATATCTCCGGTATAGAGGATAGCTTTTCTATCACCTTCAATGAGAAACATGACAGCACCAGTGCAGTGATTTGCGTCAAGTAGGGTAACTCTGATAGACAGCCTGGGCGTTAGGTCAATTTCCGTCGGGGTGTTCAACGGAATTGGTCGCTGTTATGGGGTCAAAGTCTGAGGTCAAGGGACTTTAGGATATAATTAATTACCAGCAATTTTGATAAGTGCTTGTAATGTAACCTTCGTGATTCAAGGATGCCATTGTTAAAATTCATCCGATGAGGGTATTTCTCGATCCGCAGAAGCAGCTGCGACGGGGATTTCAGCATATTGGCCTGGAGATCTTGCCATGATAATCACCTCTCTGGTGGCTGCTGAGCAGTAAATAAAGGGAGCCCTGAAGGACTCGAGACCCTGAAGATGGTCACTGTGCGCATGACTGAGGAAACAAGCCAGTGGCGGAGGCCGCTCTGGGCTCTTCCTGAAGTAGTCGACTAACAGCCATGCTTAGAATAACCAGACTGTTTGGCTAGTGGTGTAGCATACTTGTAATATAAGGGAATTCTGCGATATCAGGCAGTCAGTTTGTTTGGCTGTCGCAGAGAAGCTCGGGATGAAGTACGGTACCTTCGAGGATCCCATCAAAGGTCGACATTGGGTTTGATTAACAAAATGAGTCTAAGGAGTCTTTTCCAGTTGCAGACATTCTCTCGGATAGATAGAGCATATAGCGTCTTTTAGTGAGATTGGATTGACGAAGATGATGTGTCGAGATGATGAAGACCATGATGGTTCTGATGGAGGCTGCCGCACGTGACGCTGCTCTTTCCCTTCTACTTGTACCTGGATATATCTCTACGTTTCTTCAACTTGGAAAAGTGAAACTACTACTTGAACGTTTGATGTTACCATCATGACCGTCTATTATTTTGCAGAATCGTTTAGAAGGCCTTCAATCAGCGACCTTAAACCATCCAACCTCGGTAGTTTGAGCATGCGTTGTACCTGAGCTAGGCACTACTTATCTACATCATGACAAGCCGGAAGATCCTTTGTCGATTGGGCTAGAATACGGCCATTTCCCAGCAAGCCATGTCTAGACTCCAGACCCTTCATCAGCCGGGAATCCCAGAGCCTATCATGATACCTCATTGCATTCCCTCATTCAAGTTCCTACATGGTCCCTAGAATAGCGTGCGACGAACAGGAGTTGGGCCTTGGTCGACCAACTGGCCATGCAGGTAACCTGCGCGAAACGAGTGGACAACGGACCCGCTGGCCAACGCATCGCTGTCAACGAAGTGGACAAGTCGACCATTATTGCTGTAGTGTTCGGCCGCCATCGCGAGCGAAAATGGCTAACTCATCTCCTTACGGCGTCCAATGCTCCACGCAAGTAGGCTGATGTGCTGGTCAATTTGTATGCGTGGTCAGCCGACGTGAGACGGAACTGGCATATTATTATAAAGCCTTTTCGCTCACTCATCCTCCTTTCTCCCCTGGTCCTGAATTCAAAAACTGATCGGCATATCCCTGTGGACGTTCACGATGGTCGCTTTCTCTTCGCTCTCAGCTATCTAAATAAGCCTACAGACAGTGTTCACTTTCGTCCCTGGTACCTGAAGCCAGGTACCTGGAGAGCTGGCGGTGGAATACTCCATCCATCATATTACCTTGAACCGGCTGCTTCAACCAGCATCCTAGGCAAGAAGAGCGATACCTAAGTCATCTGGTATCTTTCCAATAACGCCTGGAATCCAACCCAACGGACTGCATTCCGGCCATCGCTATATCGAAAAGCCTAATCCTCCCTGTTTCTGTACGACGACTCGCTATAACATCCCTAATGATAATTCTTTTGGACCACCAAGTTTCCATTGTCTGAGATCTGAAGCCACCTTGGTGCCACCAGCACGACGCCCGGTCCTGCATTATTGTTCTTGAATTTTCCAACTATTGATCGACAATTTCCAGGAGGGCCCGCCCCAAAATCCCCATACTACGCACCTCCGCAGCCAGGAGTGTCACGAAGCAGGGCTTGCCCGGTTGTTCATTGACTTTCTTGATCATTTTTCATTATTACTCTCTCTCTTCGCTCATTTTTAGACGCAATTCCTGTTGGGTCTGACTATAATTAGCATCAGATAGGTGCACTTCCCCGCCTTTTTAACTTTAGGGATCTGTGGAGCGATCGATCCCTCCTATCGATTATTGAGTTTCACTTCGACTTCGAGTTCTCGACCCCTAATCTACTCTACCGAGTGAGGATTCGCCCAATTTTGCCCATACCTAACATTTACCACCATCACGGTCTCGCATCGGTTCTGATCACCACCTCTCACAATGCACAAACCGTCCCTAGCTCAGATTGTACACCGGGCAACATTTCCACGCCAGCGTGCCAGTGACCCGGCCACATTCGCCGCCCACATTGCTCTCAACCTAGTTCCGGAAGTTCGCATCGAAACCTCCACTTTCTATGGGACTCTGGACACCGTGGAAGCTCAATACCCTGGTCTAGACTACTCGTATGGCCCACATCGGATGAGACTGAGCCGATTCCCTTGGCATCGCAAACTATTCAGAGTCTTTGACGAACTTGGCCTGTCGGAGGAGGAGATTGGCTCTTTATGTCGCTGGGAAGGGACAAAATCAGCACGACAGCGATACGAGAAAGAGGAAGGCATCAAGGTTCACGATACGACCGCTTCTGCGATTCGACCTGCATCTCCCTCTCCGCTTCCCTCAGTCATATTTCACTCTGAAGACGGCCCGGAACCCGTTCAAGATGCAGAAACGAGGGCCCCAGCATACAGAACGGCGGATGTTTGTAATGGCGCCATTGACGATCGAGGAATCGATTGTGAACTGCAGCTACATACCGAAGATTCCAGTGATGACGATATGGAAAGCTGCGGGGTAGAACTGAACAGCCGTCTCCTTGCCGCAACAGCCGCACGAGAGCGAGGAGCTAATATGCCATTGGACGAGGACTGGGAACAGTGGCTCAAGGAAGCTGGAGAGCGCGGGAGTTACACGGACATGCTCAATGCCATCCGTAGGGGCCAACCGTTGAATTTCCTGTACGACCCCCGGGCGTCCATGCCTAACGTGGGAAGAGCGTCGACTCACCAGTCTGTATCATTTTCTGAGCCACTGGACTTGCCAACGCCTTCTCGTCTGTTCTCCACGAACCCTGCGATCCGACACCCACCACGATCACCAGCAAGATCTGCGCGATAAGCTGTATCGACGGCTTTTCTTCTCGTCTCCAGTTAGTTTGGCCATCTGCTAATCTTATTTTCTCATCATTACCAGTCAGTATCGCAGGTTTTATGGATGCATTTACGGCGTCTGAGCGGCAGGCTCTTATCATCATCGTGACAGGAGTATTGTCTTTTGCTGTCTCTCTCAATTTGCACTTTGCCTTGCTTGCCATAGATTTTTCACTCACCGATTGCGAGTTTCGTTCAATACCCGTTGCTTTGCTGGCGCTTCTACCACATTTGAACTTGGCACTTCGTGGCTATTAGGAGCGTGATTTTTAGCACCTGTCGCCATTTCAGGTATTCCATTAGACAAGCCAATCAATAAATTATATCTTAATAGAGTTCAGCAACGTGTTCAAAAACTCAGGGCTATGTGCTTCGATGTTCGTAAACGTGAATGGTTTGTTCAGATGTTGAGGGTGACCAGACACGGCCAAAGCTCCCCATCCCCACCAGAAGCTCGAGGTCCTTTTCCTCTCCAACTTTCTCCCATCCACGAGAAGAATCACACTGTTGAAGACCGTTCGAATTGTTACATCGGAAATACACCGCAAGTGACCGGTAATGAATGAACTACATGTATAGCACTGCGCGCTCGTGGGGAAAACATGTTCTGAGCATAGCGTGACTCGACCTGCGCTCCCTTGAACCAGTGCCGCGATCCCAGTTCCGCCATGATCAAGGCCATCTTCTACAGCAAGTTTGACACTCAGGAAGGTTAGCCGCTCCATCTGATGGGCTTTGCGAAAACCCATAACCCCATAATACTAAACTTGTCCAAGGCCCCAAGGTCGTTCACCAGGTCCCCGACGGCGCAATCGTTCCCTCTACCACCGCCCCCTCGCAACCTCTCTTCCTCACCTTCTCGGACATATCCTTCTTTGTGATTCCTCGCCAGGAGCTATGTGGAAACCTGATTCAGGTATGCACAAATGGATACCGTATACTTGGTTACCCGATATGTATGAAGTCTCCCCGGTATGACCGGAACGAATTCATCTTCAACTTTTGCGTGGTACTAGCGGAAGAGACGGATTTCGGCAGCTACAAAAGCGTTGTTCAGAGGCTGGCGGACTTGATGCATGGGTTGGAGGAACAAAATGGATTCTTGTCCAAAGATTATTCGAAGAGTGGGGAGGGCAAGATATACAGCTTGTGCGAGACATTAATGGAGGACTTGAACAACTATTGCGAGTGCATGATCCCAATTGGTACGCCCCCCTGCTTCATAGTGATGCAAAACTTACCGAGGAAGAACTGACTTAGATCCAGATGAACTGAACACGCTGAACATCAAGCTCTTCCCAGTATACCCTAGCCCTCCACATGTCCGCGCCTGGCATGTGCCCTTATTCACTGTTCGCTACCAAGCCTTCCTCGACGAAAGCTGGGATCTGACCATGCAACGCGTATGAACTTCAACTTCTCACCCTCTATATGGCAGTGTGACTGACTATCGCAACACAGATCGTCCCACATATCAACGGTGTCAACAGTGTCCGCATAATTTCTCTCCTCGCTGACACGGACTTTTCCCTCACCTGTCGTGCGCTCCGGCACCTGCTATACTATGGCTGCCTCTTCCTTCTTGACATCTTCTCCTTCTCCGCTATATATGCACCCACAGCTCTATTCAGCTCAACTATCGCGGCAGACGAAGCCATGCAGCAGGAATGCGCTCGGTACGTCAATACTCTGTTCGCCTCCCCAAAGACCGTGCCCACCGCACCCACCGCTTTCCCTCCAGATTACGATAACGACAATATCTGGCCACCTATCGGAGACCCAACCCCGAGCCTCACTGCAGAATCCATGATAGCCCACACAAGTGAAAGCATCAGTCCCACTGCGACCCAAAGCCCGGCCAACGCCAGCGCCATGATCCCTGCAGCCGGAAGCACGACCGGTCACACCAACCGAGAAGTAGTCGACGGCGTTGGAATAGTAGAACTATACGCAAGCCTGAAACAAGGCCAGAGCCTCAGACAATGGTACCTGCAGCACAGCCGCCAACTTGCCCACATCGACATCCGCCGCTTCATCACCTTCGGCATCATCAAGGGCTTCCTATACCGCGTGCACAAATATGCAATCGCAACGGGCAATCCCGCCCCGCAGATGAAGTCAGGCGCCACAACTCCGCGCTCACACCATCAGCCGTCTACGCCCAGTGGCCCGTCGTCCAGAGGGCCCGGGACGGGCGCGAATAGTCCGTACGCCTCGAGCGCGGGCGACGAACCGGCGCCTATCTCTCAACATCATCACCAACCTTACAGAGCTGAGGATCGAGACTGTGCGTCTTTGCATAGTGGTAGTCGCTCTGCAGTGCTATATGACGATGACGAGGAGGAGGATTTCATCGATGATAAGGATCTGGCGAAGTACTTAGATGGAATGCATTGTTTTGACCAGATATGTACGGAGCTGGAAGTCAGTGAGCGGGAATTAACGGCGAGACTGAAGCGTTACCAGGGAGAGGTCTTGATTATCCATCGATGATTGCGGAGCAGAGGTGTTTTGATATGATTATGGGATGATGCTACCAAGAGAATTCTTACGAAAATAGATACCCGAATTTTCTTTTTATCTTAGCCACATTACTTGTGAAGGACACAAGACGTCGTTATAGTATGCGGTCAATTGTGAATAAAAACATAATATATTGCTCCGCCAAGTGTAGTTTCCAACGCCTAGGTATCACAAACTCCGTATTGCGCCTTTCAACCATGTCGATCCCGACCATTTAATCAGATAAGTAAGAGCATGTGACTCGGAGATATATGAAAAGTCAAAGAAAATTACTCCTGCTCTTCATCCCATCCCTCAAGTTCCGCCTTCTCATACTCAGCCATAACCGACGGTTCAAAGATGCCCTCACCATTCCCAGGAACAGTAGTCTTGCAATCCTTAAAGACAGGTCCGATACAGTCTCGCCAGCGCTTGCGTCGGTCCATGAGAGTGCGCGCGACATCACCGATGGCAGGCCGACTGACACCCGCTGCACTGACAACGTGACTTCCACCCCCGGCTCCGCCGGGCCGGTGTTTTGCCTGGGAGCCCTTCTTGCTTTTTCCTAGCGTGCGGGTGCGCTTAAGATACGCCTGCTGCACCTGAGAGTCGAGATCATCATGGATGGTCATATATTCCTGGTAAGCCATACGCTCGCGGGCGGTATCGAGGAGCCTTGATTTTCGGGCGCTGTTGATGATCATTTGCTTCTTGAGCTCGCTCTGAAGGAGACGGAGGCGCTGTGCGATGTCATCGTCGTAGTGAGCGTCGTAATCTGGATTGTCGTCGGGCCCGAGGAAGCCCACGTGGCGCAGTTCGGCTTTTAATCGTTCGTCTAGCTGTGCGTGGTC
This sequence comes from Aspergillus egyptiacus, assembly GCA_025688805.1. NCBI lineage: Eukaryota > Fungi > Ascomycota > Eurotiomycetes > Eurotiales > Aspergillaceae > Aspergillus > Aspergillus egyptiacus. The sequence continues at coordinate 17,277 of MU628776.1, forward strand.
GAGTTTGGCGGCCGGGACTTTGAAGCCGCTAGGGGATGCGGCGCGGAATGAGGTCGCCGATGGTTGCGGCTTGTTTTCAGAGTCTCCAGTCGGGTTGTCAATGTCCATTGAGTCTCCATTGAGGCCGTTCATGGATGCTTCCCCGTTTATATTGCCATTTGGGGCGTTTTCATCAGGAGGCGCACGATGCTCGTACCGCAGCAGAGAGTAGAGGCGGCTGACCAAAGGACCCACAGACACCTTGTCTGTCTCTACTGTCTCATCTGTTATTTGATCAATACTGCCGCGTCCTTGATTTAGAGGTAAACGTTCTTTGTCTCCGTTCGTTTGGTCGAGATTCATCATTCCATCTTCCTCAGCCCACACTTCAGTGTAGTGTTTCTTTCCACGTTTCGGCATGATGAAAGGTGTAACACGGTCTCCCTAGACAAAGGTCAGTGTATCGAACCCTCTGCCAGGTAAAGGGACCAAACCTTCTCCTTAAGGAAAGCCATGTCCTCCTCCGTCAGAGGACGAACGTAAGGTTCGACATATATGAGGAAGGTATTAGCGTTCACTTGATTGGTCGGTTTAGCATTGCTGAAGTCCCGGTCCGGGGGAGTGCCAGCCATCAAATGGCGCAAGTCACTACGAGGGAAAACATTGACGCAGTATATCTCCTTCTTCTCCTCATCTGTCATATCCGGTGTCACCTCTCGGATATGGTATATTGTCGGATCATCGAACTTAAGCGGATTGGGCCCAAACACCTGGACTTGCGGTACAGCAGGAGCGGGCTCGGGCTGGTGGGATTCTCTACTATCATCGGAAGCGGGCGATCCCGCATCTTCACCGGCCTCAGCTTGACGTGGTGAAGTCAACGATGGAGGAGATAGCGGTGAGTTTTCTTCGGATGCTGCGTTTTTAGACTTCTTAGACGCTGGAGAAGCGGCTGAAAGTAAATTGTTAGCGCGATCTCACTCAGGCAGAAACCAACCCGCGTCCTATGCTCTTTCCCCGAAACTGGGAGGATACTCAAGCACTCTGCACCCTGAAGGGTAGACTTACCACCTTCAACCTTTGTCTCGGCGCCGTCCTGGCGGCTAATCTCGCGAGCGCCATGAGTCAATGGACGCTCCTCCTTGGAGCTGCTGCCCCGTTCTTTCCGCTTCTTAAGCTTCCCTGCCTTGAGTCCTTTGCCATCTTCCTCCTCCTCGTCGGCTTCACGCTTCATGCTTGGACGATCACCACTTTCATAAACATCGGCCTCATCCACCACTTCCTTGCGCTTGTGAGATAGCTCCCTAATTCCGGCGTTGCAAGCATCACCACGAGCTTCCGCAAGCTGACTGAGGGACTTAAGGTGTTCCATCAAGGCCTCTAATTGTTTAGAGTCTGGGATAAGGCCTACCCCTCCCATGCGTTCCAATATCTCAGCATATTGTATCGTGGCAGGTATCATCAGTTTCGAGGCATCGTTATCAAGGTAGCTGGTGAGAGGGGCTGAGGTCGCGGTAGGAGCGCTGAAGCCGGAGCTGGGTGTGGTGTTACGGCTTCGTGAGGGTCGGGCATCGCGGCCTTTGCCTTTTCCCTTATTCGCAGACGGCATATTTGAGTGTGCGATTCCAACTAGAAATAAATCCTAGGAGGTTCGGATCAAAGAACGATTATTTGACGAGCTCGAATGGCCTCAACATGAACAGCCCATGCTGTTGCTACTTCGGACCGCGAACGCCTCCAGACTGAACTACTGCTCAATTTGCGGAGTTCCAGTTATCCGCGCTCAATATAAAAGTTCGAAAAAAAGACTTCTAAAGACAGAGAATGTATCTCAACTTCTCGAGTGAATCAATACTTTGGAGTCTCCAGCCCCAAACTGCAGCCGCGGAGGTGCTCATGGCGAATGGCGGCACGTGAGGGCACGTGGTACATAAGATAAGCGATAAGGAAGCTGCCTGCGGTTACTATAGCGGAGCCAGGGAACTTTCAATTTAGTCATGGTCAGACATCTTTATATATGAGAATCAAGTTTGATCTACTTGAAGACTATTAAATGTTTCTTCGTATAGGCAGGCCGTCTACCTAGTAAGCACTCTGGCCATTGGGGATCAACAGCCAGTCTCAAATCAATATGCACCTTGCCTTTTTAGGTGACAATCCCTTGAGTATACTATATGTATTGCAAGTAATATAATATATTTCCAATTACAGGCAAGGTGGCCGAGTGGTCTAAGGCGCACGGTTCAGGCTAACTGAATCAACTTGAGAATTCTAACGATTTTCAATTCCGTGTCATGAAAATGGCGTGGGTTCGAATCCCACCCTTGTCATTCTTTCTTTCTT
>MU628777.1:0-19225 GCA_025688805.1 Aspergillus egyptiacus
TTGCTTCTCGGGTTTTATTATGTCCTTGGGTATCGATTCGTTTCATCCGGCCTGGCTGGTGAAGTCCAGGGCGGCTTAGATTGGCATAGCATAAGAGGCGATAGAAGATGGAATCAGCACATGGCAGGTCCATGCAAGAAACACTGTTGGGGTGGGATTTTGACCATATGCCAGCAATTTCGCTCGTCATCATTGTCTCCAAATTCCCTGGGATTTATTCCGTACTTTGGTGCTGTAGATAGTTCTGGGTTCTCGGTCATGGAAGTACTGACAATCTGATGACTTGCAATAAAACAAGTCGAAAGCGAAGCCGTCGTCACCTAGTTATTGAGTGGAAGAATGGTTTTATTGGCCTATGGATCTCCGGTTGGCCCAGAATTCAATGAACATTATTCACACAGATTCAGTTCTACACCGTAGATGTCAGTCTACTCAAAAGTTGGGGAACAAATCATCAACTGCCAGGGCTCTGTGACTGGTCGGGCTCCGAACAACAACGGGACCGGCCAATAATGAGTCCAGTGATCCAATCTCAGGCACGGGACGACTGCCTGGAGGAGGGGGTGGAAATACTCCGAATGGAGGGTTCAGTTCTGCCGAGAGTCACCGCTTCCACGGGCGACCGCAACTTTAAATGTCGCCCCCCCGATCCCCCGATCTAATGAGAAAAAGTCGGAAAGATACAAATTGACTTTCGTTCCTGGGAGGAAATTATTTGATTTCTCACCTCCAATACTCACCCACATTCACCATGAGTGCTACGGAGACTATCACCAGGATCACGGCCGATAATGTTGCCAGCATCTTCCCCGACGTCGATACATCTCTCGCCCGGGAAGTACTCCCTAGCGCCGCAACCACCGTGTCCAACAGCAATGATCTCGCCGGCTACGACGACGAACAGGTCCGTCTGATGGACGAAGTCTGCATCGTCTTGGACGACGACGACAAACCTATTGGGAGTGCTAGCAAGAAGACATGTAAATATCTGCCCTATCCCAATCCCTTTTCCGCTTAGATGTACCCCGCGGATGCCATTGAGGCTGGAGTCGCGAATGCTAACCTCGGATTCTTCGACGTGTCACAGGCCACTTAATGACGAATATCGATAAAGGTCTTCTCCACCGTGCCTTCTCCGTCTTCCTATTCGACTCCCAGAAGCGATTGCTCCTTCAACAACGCGCATCCGAAAAGATCACGTTCCCTGACATGTGGACGAACACCTGCTGCTCCCACCCTCTAGGAATTCCCGGGGAGACAGGCTCACAGCTTGACGCTGCTATTCTTGGAGTGAAGAGGGCTGCGCAACGGAAATTGAACCATGAGCTGGGAATCAAGCCGGAACAGGTCCCAATTGACAAGTTCGAATTCTTTACGAGAATCCATTACAAGGCGCCTAGCGATGGCAAATGGGGAGAGCATGAGAGTAAGCCGAGAATATCGCTGTCATGGAAATGCGCCAAGACTGACATTCCACTTCTAATAGTTGACTATATTCTCTTCATCCAAGCCGATGTTGACCTGGATGTCAATCCGAACGAAGTCCGCGACACACGCTATGTCACTGCCGATGATTTGAAGGAGATGTTCAAGCAGTCTGACCTGAAGTTCACGCCCTGGTTCAAGCTCATCTGTAACTCGATGCTGTTCGAGTGGTGGAGCCACCTCGGCTCGCAATCTCTCGAGAAATACAAGGGAGAAACACAGATTCGTCGCATGTGAGATGGAAGATGGGAAAGCTAGATTGCATGATGATAAAACAGCGTTTATTCCCATTGATATGCATTGGATACACATGATGGTTAATTCGGGCCCTTGTTCTTTGCATGGAGCGTATACCTTTTGAGCTGATACCAATATCATTTACTCGTTTTGCAATATTCTCTTCTTACTCGTAACACTCCCTCGACTACCCCCCTCCATATAGCTCCAGCTAATACTTATGCGCATCCGTGGCAAGAAGCACAATACAACTCCCTAGGATCGCCCCACCAACAACCATAACCGTTGTCTGTGTCTTCCAACCACTCTGCACCAGTGCCGCCTTCCGACTATACTTCTTTACCGTGCGGATATAATTTGCCAGCCCGTTAACCAGACACAACAAACTCAGCACCCAGAAGATGATCCCCATTGGCAGCGACATCCGCCGCTCCAGGTCTGACGGCCGAGACTGGAAGTGGAAGGATATAATCAGTGCCACAGATACGATGCCCAGATACATGGAGAGGCGGAGCCATGAGAGGAAGGTGCGTTCGTTGGCGCAGTGGTCGCGGGCGTCCGAGGCGATGTTTTCGAATAGTAAAGCGCCGAACCAGGGGCGGGTTAGAAATATGTGTTGCTTGGATTCGAGGTGCCTGGACCGGGTCCCTTTTATTAGATATGCTTTATGACGACCGGGTAGATAGTGGGGAGGACTGGACTGGACTGGGCTTACTCCTCGACCAGGACGGGTTTTGCATTGACTAGATTAATCAAGGGGTTGTATGGCGGTCGCTTGCAAGCTTGGACTTGGGCTTCGGGCCCTGCAGTCCACTGTGGCATGTTGAAAAGATAGGTACTATATTGGGGGCTTTGCGGGCAGTTGGTCCGGGGCTTTGCTGCTGGTAGGTGACCGAAGTCTGACCCTGCCGCTTGGCATTTTCTGCTGCAGAAGAGAGTACGTACCTATCTCTTCAGCTGGCTCGCATGATTTTGGGTTGAAGATGTTGGCTTTAGGCTTCAAAGCCCGGCGCAGATGATGTGTCTATGCACGTGATGCTTGACCCTGGACTAATCCGGTTTAGGTGATGTCATTTCGTGTCCACGGGTGTTTGCGCGGAGAGCAAGGTCGGCTGCTCAATCATCATATATTGCTAATGTAAGTTGAGGAATCATGATTTGATGACGACATGGCAAAGCTGTCAAGCTCCCAAGGCACTACTCGTATATATCTACTTGACAAATGGTTCATCGATGATCGCTTCTCGCGAACGCCTCCCCGCCCCGGCTCAGCCTACCTTTTCGGGCCCTGCATAGTGGGGATCACCTGCGGGGCATCGTTTTCTGAGGTCAGCACGGACGATATGGACGAACAGGATATCGCCTTTGGGCAGTCTCCATAAAAGTGTTACTCGCAGTGCAGATTGTTCACTAGCACTTTTCTTGAGAGACAAGATCCGCTGCGTCATTGTGTCGAGACACCGCTGAAAGAATCTCCGTCACCTCACTATCAGGAAGTTACCTATACGAGCCGTAGGTATCAAGTTGAGTGGATCCAGGACACGGCTCAAGCGCGGAAGTTGATCCAAAGGCGAAGTTTGGTCGAGAGCGCGATGCAGGGCACTAGACCTGGCCGTTTCCTTATGCTACTCCAACCGATTCCTTGACTCAACTTCCTTTCCCTTGCTTATATTTAATTTTGGCCATTCTCTTTACATAAGGGCAGTCGCGGGTTGCGCCATCGCGATGAGAAGCTTGTGCCCAGTATTCAAACTTCGACTCTGATCATCCACTTACTCAGTAAGAAATCATCGCACACTAACCATGGCCCGCGACGGGACCGCTGCGTCGCTTAGCGCTGCGGACGATCGAAGTCTTCACAGCCGTTTCCGCTCCAGTTCGCCGCTCGCCGAGCGAGCGATTGCTCGTGACTTGGAGCAGTACGCCGACGATGAAGGCTCGATACTCACCGCTGATGATGAAGCTTCCGAAATCTCCACAATCCGCCCAGTCCCTAGCCACCCAGGGAGTCATTCTTTGACTGGCTCCTACCAGCGGCCGAGCTTCTTCACGACCGTTTCCCATGCGACTATTGTGCCGTATCGTCCGGAGCAAGAAGGATTGACTTGGAGGGACCGTGAGCACGCAATCGACGATGAGAGGGATCTTCTGTGTGATAACAACGTTCTGGATCCAGCGACTGCTAGACGTTCGCGGAGGCAGTCGTATGCTCCTGGAGAGGAAACCACTTCTTTACTAGGAAGGCCCGATAGTCATGTCGGGTACAATGCGACGGACGCCGATGATATTGATCGCAAATGGGAAGAGGCGGTCGCTGCAGGACTGATCCATACTACGTGGAGGCGCGAAGCGAAGGTAATCGGGAAAAATGCGGCTCCCCTGGTCGTCACCTTCTTGTTGCAGTACTCCTTGACCGTAGCAAGCATTTTCACCTTGGGGCATTTGGGCAAGAAAGAACTAGGAGCTGTCAGCCTCGCCAGTATGACTGCCAGCATCACGGGCTATGCGGGTTCGTGCGGATATTCCCTCAAGTAATAATACAGACTGCTAAACTATCCTACAGTTTACCAAGGCTTGGCCACTAGTCTAGACACTCTCTGTGCGCAAGCGTACGGCTCCGGAAAAAGAAAGCTCGTGGGACTACAGATGCAGAGAATGGTGTACTTTCTCTGGACCATCACCGTTCTAATCGCATTGTTCTGGTTCTTTGCTGATAGGATCCTGGTCCGGATAGTACCGGAGAAGGACGTAGCTGAATTGGCTGGTCTGTATCTGAAGGTCGTTGCTCTGGGAGCGCCAGGGTATGCAGCCTTCGAGAGTGGAAAGCGGTTTGTACAGGCGCAGGGAATTTTCACAGCGTCCCTGTATGTTCTGTTAATATGCGCCCCGCTCAATGCATTCATGAACTGGCTATTTGTCTGGGTGAGTTGCCCCTCTTGCAACGGGCTAGTTTACTAGAGCTGACCATGACGTCTGCAGCAATTTGGCTGGGGCTTTGTCGGCGCCCCTATCGCCGTTGCCATCACGGATAACCTCATGCCCCTATTCCTGTTTCTCTACGTTTACCTTGTCGACGGCGCCGAGTGTTGGAATGGGCTGACAACAAAAGCCCTACATAACTGGGGTCCGATGGTCAAGCTTGCCCTTCCAGGCCTACTGATGGTCGAAGCGGAGTGTCTCGCCTTTGAAGTCCTGACCCTGGGCTCATCATACCTCGGAACAACGCCCTTGGCCGCCCAGTCCGTTCTCGCAACTATATCCTCAATCACCTATCAAATCCCCTTCACCCTGTCCATCTCCGCCAGCACTCGCGTCGCCAACCTGATCGGTGCCACCCTCGTCAAAGCCGCGAGAACCACCGCCAAAGTAGCAATGTGGGGTTCGCTTCTTGTCGGTCTCCTCAACATGATCTTCCTCTCCTTACTACGCTACTACATCCCCCGACTCTTCACCTCCGACGATGAAGTCATTGAACTCGTGGCCAGGGTTCTCCCGCTCTGCGCAGCCTTCCAATTGTTCGACGCCACTGCCGCAATCTGCAATGGAATTCTCCGCGGACTCGGAAGACAGGAGATTGGCGGTTACGTTCAGATTTTCTGCTACTATGCAATCGCCATGCCGATTAGTTTTGGGACATCCTTTGGGCTCGGGTGGGATCTTTTCGGTCTTTGGAGCGGTGTTGCTATTGCCCTCTTCTTGGTGTCTATTATTGAGGCACTGTTCCTCAAGCAGACGGATTGGAACCGTTCGGTTGAGGATGCTGTTAGGAGGAATGCGGCTGCGTGATGAAATATATTTTTGTTACTCATGTGGTTTACGGCGACGGGATATGAGTAAATGGCATTTGCTTGAGGTTTGTACGTGGTTTTTACTCTTGGACTTCGATTTGGGACCACCAAATACAGCTGGATTTATGCATGTTTATACCGCCGGACGTTTCAGTGAGAGTAGTGTCATGTAGATTTTTTTTCATTCGGTATCTTCATAATCAATAGATGCAGGGGTCATACAAGCTAATATTCCAGAATAGCCCACGTCTGCTCATCAACAGTCGAGAAGATCACACCAGCCGTAAGCAACTCATCACCAGCACGTGCCACATCCGGTGTAGGAAGACCCAGCTTCGCCGCAATCAACTGCACATGCAGACCCTCATTACTCTGCGGCTCATTCTTTAGAAGATTATACACCCTCCTAGCAGCGGGACTCATAGCAGGAAGCCTATCATTCCCACCCGTAGCAGCAGCACCACCACCATCAACACCGCCGCCGCCGTAGGTGGTGGTTGCATCACGACCACCGGCACCTCCTGCGCTTGGCGGCGGCCCCCTGGTAAAGAACAAATGCACAGCCGCGGCTTCAATGAAATGAAAATGCAACTCATTGATGTCCGTCAACGGCCGCACACAGTGTGTGTTGATGACCTTCCGGTCCCCAAATAGTGTCTTCAGCTTGCCAAACACCTTCGCATACCCGTTCACCTCGATCCCATTGCGGTCTTTTCCATCCTTCCCTGTATCATCTGTTGTATCCATCGAGTCGTCCCCGCCCGGTGTGATCCACTGCTTTGCTTCGATTTCGCCCGTGCCGTCGTCCAGCTTGTATGTGACGTTCGTGGCCTGCGTGGAGATGTTGCGCACCTGGCCGACAAAGACGATGCTGCCGACGTCTTGTCCGTCGATCTGGTAGCTGGCTTCCGGGTACGGTTGGGTTGCGTCCAGCGCTTGTTTAATAGTGATTGGGCGCAGGGTTGTGTTGTTTCCTTCGGTCTGAAATTGCAATCGCTTGTCTCAGCTTGATGTTAGAGTTGAGTATGGACACGGAGAACATACCTTTCCTCCTGCGGGACTTGTTGTCATTTCGCCCTGCATGAAGCCACCACCCCCGCCTCCGTATGAAGCGCCTCCATAGCCGTAAGAATCTGAGATAGATTAGTGTGAGGGTAAGTGGGCAGAGTGAAAGCGCGATGAGTTATACCCATAATTGTAACGGGGGCTTCTGAGGATGAAGTGAAGCTCAAGTTTAGTGATGCAGTGTTATTCCAGCCAGAAGCTCAAAAGCTGAATTCAAGGTTCTATTTTACCTCTTCGGGAGCCTGGTTCAACGACGCGACGCGACCATGTTTGCTCTGTTTGCAGCACTATCGGAGCAGCCGTTGATCCGCATGTTCACCGCCTTCATGTTGATCCACCGCGTTATCAGAAAAAAAGTCGAAAAAAAAAGATAACCCGATAGAGCTTTGAAAAACAACAGAACTTGCAGCATTTTGACCCAGGCCAAGTCAAAATGGCTCCTCGCGCGGCCTCCCCGGCCGTATCGGAGAATGAATTTGATATAACAGGCGCGCTCTTCCAAAATGATAGCGACTCCGGCTCCGACGCCGATCAACCGCAGTCGCAGAAGAAATCCGCCGCCAGACGCAAAGCGCCGCCGGCAACGCAGAATCTGAACCTCGACTTCCTCGGAGACGCAGGCGACTCGGACGAAGATGACGAGGCTTTTATCGCATTGCAGCAGACGTCTGCGAACCGCAAGGGCTCCAATCTGAAGGGCCGCACGGTGAAAAAGGGCGGTGGTTTCCAGGCAATGGGATTGAATGCGAACTTGCTCAAGGCTATTGCTCGGAAGGGATTCTCGGTGCCCACGCCGATTCAACGTAAGACGATACCTGTTATCATGGAGGACCAGGATGTTGTTGGTATGGCGCGGACGGGGTCCGGAAAGACAGCGGCGTTTGTGATTCCCATGATTGAAAAGTTGAAATCACACAGTACGAAGTTCGGCGCGCGGGGCCTCGTCCTGTCGCCGTCAAGAGAGTTGGCATTGCAGACGCTGAAAGTTGTTAAGGAGCTGGGGAAAGGGACGGATCTCAAGTCTGTGCTGCTGGTTGGTGGTGATAGTCTCGAGGAGCAGTTTGGTATGATGGCTAGCAATCCGGATATCGTTATTGCGACGCCCGGTCGGTTCTTGCATTTGAAGGTGGAGATGAATCTGGATTTGTCGAGCATTCGGTATGTGGTTTTCGATGAAGCGGATCGGCTGTTCGAAATGGGTTTCGCGGCACAATTGACGGAGATTCTGCACGGGTTGCCCTCTACGAGGCAGACGCTGCTTTTCTCGGCTACGCTTCCGAAGTCGTTGGTAGAGTTTGCGAGGGCTGGATTGCAGGACCCAACGCTTGTCCGGCTGGATGTTGAGAGCAAGATTTCGCCTGATTTGCAGAATGCATTTTTCTCCGTCAAGACCGCGGAAAAGGAGGGGGCCCTGCTATATATATTGCATGAGGTTATCAAGATGCCGACCGGACCTACGGAAATTTCTCAACGGCTGCAGGAGGCAAAAGCCTCTGATGAGTCGAAGAACAGCAAGAAGCGGAAGCGAGCCGACATGGAGCGCGCCGTTAATATGAAGGAGTCGCCGACAAAGCATTCGACCATTGTTTTCGCCGCTACGAAGCACCACGTCGACTACTTGTATTCGCTTCTCCGCGAGGCCGGATTTGCAGTTTCCTACGTCTACGGTTCTCTGGACCAAACTGCACGTAAGATCCAGGTTCATAATTTCCGGACAGGTATATCCAATATCCTAGTCGTTACAGACGTCGCCGCTAGAGGTATTGATATTCCCATTCTCGCCAATGTCATCAACTATGACTTCCCCTCTCAACCCAAGATCTTCGTCCACCGAGTCGGTCGAACAGCCCGTGCCGGAAGAAAGGGTTGGAGTTACAGTCTTGTCCGGGACGCCGACGCCCCGTACCTCCTCGACCTGCAGCTCTTCCTAGGCCGAAAGCTCGTGCTTGGCCGCGAATCTGCAGACCAGGTCAACTTCGCAGAGGACGTTGCGGTCGGAAGTCTACCGCGAGACGGCCTTTCGCAGAGCTGCGAATGGGTAACAAGAGTCCTCGACGACGACAGCGACATCTACGCACAGCGCAACGTCTCCACCAAGGGTGAGAAGCTCTACCTGCGGACCCGCAATGCCGCCTCCCTTGAGAGCGCCAAGCGTGCGAAACAAGTCGTCGCCTCCGAGAACTGGACGGCCATTCACCCGCTTTTCCAAGACGAGACGAGCAACCTGGAAGCCGAGCGCGAGAAAATGCTCGCGCGTATTGGCGGCTACAGACCCCAGGAAACAATCTTTGAAGTCCAGAATCGCCGCACCGGAAAGGGCAGCGGCAAACCCGAGAACGACGAAGCGCTAGAGTCCATCAAACGGGTCCGGACAACCCTCGAATCAAAGAAGAAGAAACGGGCCGAGGCTGAGAAATACGCACATGGCGAAGACGACGACGATGACGGCGGCGCTTCTCAACATGGTGCCAACAACGACGACGACGATGATGGCGACGAAGCCGCCTCCTCAGATGGAGAAAGCACGGGTGCAGCAGACAACATGTCCCTCGCTTCCGAATCCGATCTCGAAGTCACTTTCTCCTCCTACGCCCAGTCCTCCAAACCCAAATCATCCACCTCCACAGCCTCCGCAGCCGCAACTAGCTTCCAAAACCCCGAATACTTCATGTCCTACACTCCCACCAACACCTCCCTAGCCGAAGACCGCGCCTACGGCGTGCACAGCGGCACAAACGCAAACTTCACACAGGCTTCCCGCTCCGCAACGATGGATCTCCAAGCCGACGAAGGCGGACGCGGCTTCTCCGAACCCCGCACGATGATGCGCTGGGACAAGCGGCATAAGAAGTATGTCTCACGGCAGAACGACGAGGACGGATCCAAGGGTACGCGTCTCGTGAAGGGTGAGAGCGGGGCGAAGATCGCAGCCAGCTTCAGGAGTGGACGGTTCGATGCGTGGAAGAAAGGGAAGCGCGTTGGACGGTTGCCGAGGGTTGGCGAGGTGGAGGCGCCGGGGTTGGCTGCTGATCTTGGCAGCAACCCAATGGGCGGGAGGAGGTTTAAGCATCGCAAGGAGCAGACGCCCAAGAGGGCGGACCCGTTGCGTGGGGACTACGAGAAGATGAAGAAGAAGAACGAGGCGGCCAGGGAACGGATGGCGGCGAAGGTTGGCGGCGCGGCTGCGGGGGGCAAGAGCGAGATTCGGAATACGGATGATATTCGGAAGCAGAGGAAGTTGAAGCAGAAGCGGAGGGAGAAGAATGCTCGGCCGTCGAGGAAGAAGTAAAGGCCAGCTGGTTGGCTCTCTATCAGAAGTAGGTAGCTACGCTGTGCTTGGTGTATAGACTACCGATATATTCAATCTACGCGATACCCATGGTTTTCTTGAGCCCATACCTATCAGTCATAAGTGTGTTGAGACATGATGGAAACACGGAAGGTGCTTGACAACATGAACACAGTACCTTAGGTACATAGACACAAAACCAATGCCGACCCAGACCCATCTCGAAGACACAATACTGCCCGGCGTCCTTGTTCAGATTCAATTCAGAAGGTTTGGCCCGTCCGGAGACAATTTTATCGACAATTTAGTGCAGCACGGAAAGTAAGTATAAGCCTCAACTTGACAGTATCCGTAGTACTTGAATAAAGTACTGGAGATATTATTGACGAAGACCGCAAACGCAACAAGTCAACCCACAACAGGGTGCTAACTATAACCCTCACGCAGGATGGTAGACTGAAGATCTCCATGGTGATTATTACCTATTCTCTGGGGTGAAAGCTGGGGCTGTGCAAGCTGGGGCTGTGCACAGCCACTTGGGTACGAGGATGGGATGGGGTTTTGGGGGAGGGAGTTCTGTCATGTTGGGTTGGGACTGAGACACTCGCGTCAGGATACTTACCTTAGACAGGGCTACCTATTTATCTGGTCTGTTTAGGATGAGCAATTGAGACAGTGAACAAATTAACCGAGGCTGTTTTATCAAGCCCGTACAGAGTACCTACCTACCTTAGTTCTCAGCGGCCCGCTCGCGTTGCTTGCGTCATGGAGAGTGCTTTTTGCTTTTTCCGGGCAAGGAGGCTAGACTCTGGTAGGGATGTTTGAGCGCTCGTTAAGAAGGCGATTGGACGGGATTCGGAGGTTTAAACGACAATCGCATTAGGAGTGAAATGGACCACTACATCATTTGGGCGAATGAAGAGATTTTGATAGTAGTGAACAGGGGTTAAACGCCGGCTGGGTGTCCCTATCTCATCGGGTACGGATAGGTAGGTATAAGATCTGCCTCTATATGTAGACCGCCATACTTCGTGGCCACCGTTGACTGGCGCAGCTAAGTCAAACACTTCCAAAGGTAACAGAAAACCGAAATAATAAAATAATAAAAAGAAAGAGAAAAAGAAAAGGAACAAAGACAAGGACAAGTTTTCTATCTCTGATGGATATTCCTCACGTGCGCCATAAGATGGTCCTTCCTACCAAAGGTCCTGCGACATTTGGGTTCCGTGCAGGGGTATGCATTGCGCGAGATATGGACAGTCTTTAGATGGCGTACTAAAGCATTTTCATCGCGAAAGGGTTTGGTACTGCGGCAGCCTATCCATTTGCACTGCAAGACGGGGGCATGCTGCGCACTCGGCTCGATGGAGGGAAAACTACTGAAAGGGTCAGAGGTTTCGATCCCTGTGTCTAGTCCAGCGGTGAGAAATCAGAAGAGGGGCATACAGCAGGGATTGGTCAGCTGGAGTGACGCTGGAGCAATCGCGGAGCAAGGCTGAGCTCCTGGTCGGGAGTTCCTGCAGGGATGGCTCAGACGGATTGGGGATATTGTAGTCAGACAGCACCTCGGCGGGGATTTGAGTACGCAGATAGCTGAGACCGGCGGGAAATTGATCGCTCGTCGACAACGCGCCGGGGGTAGTGCTGGAAGCGCCCGGTGGTGTCGTATCTGGCCACATAGCCGGATTTTCTTCGCCGGCGTCACTAGAGGAAAAACAAGGATATAGATTTTCACACTGATTCGAGAAGGCGGGCATGGGCTGTGGGCCTAGATTGGCTGGTGCCTGAGCGTGTGCAAAAGGACCAGCCGAAGACTGGGGGACATAGTTGCATAGCTTGTGCTTTTCTTCAGTGTGACCCTTAGACCACAGCGAAAGGCTGGTTGGCTTTTGCATCGTACCCGCTGGATTGGTTGTATTAGGACACAATAACAGAGTGAGTAAGTAGACTGAGAATGAGCGATCTGTTGAGCAAGAGAATCATACCAGGGAGGAAGGGTCTCTTATAGCCCGTCCAAAAATTATGGGTGAAAGCAATTATTCTCCCTCTGTCAAGATCGCATGAGTTTCAAAGTGACAGTCAGTATCCATTTCGATGAAGCTTGAAGAGCTTCCGGAGGAAAGGTGGATCAAAATTTTGGAAAAGGCCAACCACAGAGCACGTCAGGAGTTAGATACTACGTCCAACGAAGGCAAATTAGCCCTAGTCGAAGACCTCAAACGTGGGCCAAGGACCTGATCATGCGGAGAGGAGATAAATGAACCTGAATACGTCAACTGCTTTGCCCCAGCATTTGCAGGAACACTGGGACCAGAACCTAAACTTTCGGAACCTGCCAATAGTAGGCTGCAAACATAGAACGAAAGGTACACGAAAGGCTGCGGTGGCGGAGCCCGGCTGGAACAGTGTGTGCCTTGTGCTTAGTCTTCTCAATAGTGCAGCCTTCTTAATAGTGCACCCTTCCCTCGCAGCAGTGGCCAATCTTGCCACTCATCGGGACAGAAGACAACCGCAGACATGGACGACTCAGTATGGGGATTATACAAGCCGGATCTTCACCGGCTGTATATCCAACAGAATAAGACCTTAGCCCAGGTCATGGAGTATATGGCAGCCAAGTACAGCTTCGAAGAAACGTAAGGATGCTTATTGCCCTTGGTCAGTCCCAAGCGTTACTTATGGCAGGACAGGAAGGCACAGTACGTGAAGCACTTTAAGCAATGGGGGTTTCAGAAAAACCAGAAGCTCTCAGAGTCAGATGGGATCTTCATCGGGAGACGCATCAACAAACGGAAACAGATGTTTGATAAGGAGAGTGAGGTTCATGTCAACGGCACCGAGTATGCTCCACGCAAGCTCCAGAAGGCACCGTACGGCAAAGCGTATGTGTCGACCATCGATGGTCTTCGCGTTCCTGGTGGTAGGTTTAGCTTTTGAATAGTCCACCAGAAGAAACAGCTAATGCAGATACCTACATTCCAGCTCCTTCCCCAGACACCCCCGAGGGCATTGTTGTCTGTACTCCAGCATCACCAGGAATGCGACTGAACTGGAATGAGTCCCTTCCATGGTTGCGGTTCTCAAAGCTATTGCAGCCAGGGCAGAGTGAAGGTACGGTACATGCGCGGCTGACAAGTTAAGTCGTCTGTTCCCGCTAACATTGGTGATTGTGGCCTCTAGGTCTACCTTCGCCCGTCTCCGCGCTGGCGGTAACCTCCCCTCGAGAGACCGACGCCTTATCGCACGCCATGAACCGAGAATTGTTGGAGCGCTTGAAATTCGTTGTACCCTGGAACCGGCTCTGCCACCCAACGAATGTGAACAGCAGCTCGCGGACTGCTACTGGGCTGAGCATTCTGATGCCAGAAGAAAAGGATGGCGAGCTCCGCGCCTTGGCGAGGCGATTCTCCGAATCGAGGCAATCAACAATTGATAGTCTGGGCATAGAAATGTTCTTGCTGTCCAACAATCTGGTCTCGCACGGGCCCAAGGGGAAAACTTTCGACAGCATGGCATCCCATGATAGTCGGGTAATGAAAATGTTCCGAGTTTCCGGTTGGAACAGCGTGGCACAGCTCCAGGTCCTCTTAACAACCCAGGAACCAACGGCTGGGGCTATAGCAGAGCAGCTCTTTGCAAGTGCATTGCGGAGTCAGGAGATAGAAATTGTGAAGATGATGCTCGAGGCCGGCATGAGTCCCAATGGCTGTATCGACACTGTCGACAATGGGTCGCTTACACCCTTGCAATTCCTTGTCATGAAGGGGGGTGAACTGGAGCTCATTGAACTTCTTCTATCTAACGGTGCAGATCTTGACGCATCATACGACGACATCTCGGTCCTTCAATATGCTGTTGAAGCTGGAGATGTGGCGGTGATCGATTTGTTGCTTTCCCGTGGTGCCCGTGTTACCCCGTCGTGTTTAGCAGCTGCCGCAGGGAGTATTCAGGATGCGAACCTTTTCCTGCAGTTTATGCGTCCAGATACAGACGTGAACGCACGGAGCGGGTGGCAAGGGCCCAGCCCGCTGGCTCAGGCTGTGCGTGGTGGGACCATCGAAATCATTAGCATCCTTCTTAGCAGAGGTGCCGATGTAAATGCATTGGTTGACATTGACTTCGACGGAGACTGGGGACTGACTACGGTACTCGGACTTGCAGTTCAATCAGAGAGACTGAAACCCATCGAAGCTCTGCTGCACGCTTGCCCAGACGTCAACCCCGAGATGGACGGGCTCCCCTATGTTTCACCTCTTGCTCTAGCTGTGGCTAGTAATAGGGATGATCTTCGGGTTCTTGAGCTCCTACTCCAAGCAGGAGTTGATATTCATATTGCCGATAGTTGTGGGAAGCGGACGCTAATTGAACTTGCTCTGGAGCGCAAGAATACAGCCAAGTGCGAAGCCCTGATAAGGCACGGTGCAAGGATAGACAGGCCACTGCCCCGGGAGGATGAGACTAGCTCGGCACTTGTTTGCGCCATAGAAATTGGTGCTACGGACATTGCTAGCATGCTTGTCTTGATGGGAGCACGCTTGAACGATGTGTATAGCAACGCTCCGGGATCGGTACTAGGGGCAGCCATCGAAAAGGGGGACCCGGCACTTATACAGATGCTGCAGTCTGCTGGAGCTGTGGTTATTGGCCCAAGTCTCCGTCGCATTGGAAACTTGGAGACCGCAGTATATCTGGAGGAAAGCGGGATGCTTGAAGCTATCCTCAACGTATCTGGAGCTCGTATTCTAAAAGCTGCACTTTTGGCAAAAGACGATAGATTAGTGCATAGACTGCTCTATCACAGTGTCAATTTCAGGCCTTCCAGTGCAGACGCAAGAAGTGTCGCCGGTCAGGTATCCCAGGAGACAGCGCTACAGGCCGCAATCAGGACCCGACGTGTTGACTTCACCTACGCCATCCTCGACCGCGGGGCAACGGTGACCGATTGTGACCTTGCAGAGGCAGTGTCTTATCGCGACAACGACGAAATTTCCGATCTGCTACAACGCCTACTCACGGGGTTCCAAGGACAGGCGCCCACTGCAATAGCCCAAGCGGTCCTTTTGGACAAACCAAACCTCCTGCACCTCCTCCTGGCGGCAGGTCTGGATCCGACGGGGAAGCCTCAGAAATTTGCGGACTATTGGGAATGCGCCGACGACGACGACTACCAACTTGATCCGCCAGAATCAGTTCTTGAAATAGTATCTCAAAGTGGCAACAGGTCAATGCTCAAAACTCTTCTAGCCGCCCGTCCTTGGGACCCAAGTCTCGTTGGCCGTGCTTTGACGCTCTCGATCTTCTTCGGCCATAGTGAGTTGGTGGAATATTTGTTGGCGTGGCCCGTCGATGTAAACCAAGAGATCACAATCCGCCACCTGGACACCGAGGACGAGTCTGGAATGCCTGTGCCCGGGTACAACGAAATCATCACTCCCTTGGAATCCGCGACGAAGAATCAAGAAGTATCTGTCGTAGAGAGGCTGCTTGCGCATCCTAGTATTGTTGTCGATTACTTTGGTGCAGGTGCTCGCCGTCGCACAGCTCTACAGCAGGCTGTCGCAACTGGAAATATGGAACTAGTCAACCTGCTTCTTCGCCACGGGGCTGACATCAACGCCGGTCCTGCGCGAGACGGAGGAGCGACTGCACTGCAGATTGCAGCAATTCAAGGATATCTGGGCATCGCCCGAAGGCTTATTGACCTGGGCGGCCTGGTCAATGCTCCTCCCGCAAGAGTGAATGGGAGAACGGCCCTGGAGGGAGCAGCAGAGCACGGTCGGATTGATATGCTCCAGATGCTTCTTAATAACGGCGCATCAGTGACTGACGATGATGGACAGCGCCAGTACCGACGAGCTATTGAGTTTGCAGAAAGGAATGGGCATCATGCAGCTGCCCGACTTTTGATGTCTTTCGAGCCTCGGCGGGAGTGAGTAATCCACGCAATTTAGGTAGACAACAACAGCACATTCTTTATCTATAAGTAGCATATATATTTTCAGGTTCTAATTTAGTATTGTCAGCAGTTTGATATACAGTTCCATAGATGTTCTCTTTGTAGCGGTTATGTTTGGATTCTTTGAGAGACATCTCTAGCGTGCTGGGGGAAGATTGTAGGTATTCTATATTTCAATGGCGTCTCGTCTGGTTGAATTACGGCCTTGCGATGAGCAAAGGTTGAATAATCTTCGTCATTTGAAGGCAGGCTCCAGAACATTGTAAGACCATAAGACCGAAGGCTTTAGGCCGCAGGCCACGCAGGACGAGGCCGACGACTGCCCAGGTGAAGAAGTCCTCTTCTCGACGTTTCATGTCCACATCGACCATATTCAGTAAGCGTGTGGTTGAGGTGAACAGCCTGGCCTGCACGGTGCAGTTTCCACGCGAGTAGCACGAAGTATTCTTCTAGAATCAACTCAGGGTAACATTTCACCAGAGGTAGGACATCATGATCTCTGCCCTATTGGACTATATTCCACTGACTGGAGTTGGAGGGTTACAATGTGCGGAGAGTATGCCCCATTTAATCTTCTTCCGGACTTAAGGGGCTGGAAAAGAACCTGGAAGGTCCAGCGTCAACGGACGGCTTCTCAATGCTTCAGCGCGAGAGGTGTCATGATTATTGACCCCTTATCCTGTTCCAGAACTCAGTCGGTGTTCGCGGTCCTAGCTGTGTGGGGATCCAAAGGAAGACAATTGTAAACAGGAGTTGGAAGCAGGACATAGGTGAACTAAAAACAGGAAGGATACCTTGCATGACAGACCTGGTACCTCTCACATACTCACCGATTCACTGCAAAAGTTCTGTCTGGGAGCAATTTTGCTCACGCAAGGCTTCAATGGTTGGGCCGCATCTGGACATGAAGAGACAGTATCCAGTCGGGTCCATTATTGCACAGCCGCCTAAATGTCACACCCTGCTTTGGCAAGAGCGGTCGAGATCTCGCCCGGAGTTCAAATGCATCGCTGTATGTGGCAAACCTTATTCTCTCGCATATAAAGATGATAGAAGATCTATCATGACCCAGTGGGCTTCTGCAAAGCCAATAGACACTCGACGTGCCGGACGTCTGCTGTTGCCAGTTGAGGCTTTTACAAATATGGTTGCCAAAGATACCGAGGTTGCACAGCGAGGCAGGAGACACGTTATGAGACATTTTCTCTTCGTATTGCTACTCCGGCCCCGAGACAGCCGAGCTGCATGGGGTGTTCAATGAGGTTGTCGACCCTTGTAGAATGAACGGGACCAGAAGCTTCCAACGAGCCCTTCAATAATCTGAACACATGAACATCATGCAACAACGTCCGCAAGTGTTAGTATTGGACCCTTCATCGGGAATGTCTGTAATGCAAGTTCACCGGTTCAAGTACGATCCTGTTCCAGTGGAGCCTGGGCTATCCGTCTTGACCCCGGCTCCATAACCTTCCATTGACAGAACACCGCCTTGCATTTATGCATCGACAACGTCGTTGACAAACGAAGCTGCGGCGAGGAAATGGCAGCTGCAGCTGGTTGCGCGAGGTTCCTCATCGACGCGTGTTAATACTCTTATGGGTAGAATATAGTTTCGGGCCTGTTCCAATGAGTTGATCCATGGTCTATTCTTACCACCTTCCCGAAGACCTAGCTCGTCGCGGACCAATCCAGATTGGATGTCTGTAACGCAGGCTATGGGCCAAGTCACAGATGTGTGCACGGGGTTCCTATCAGATTTGACCGGATAGCACCGCAATGTTGTACGATAACGGCGAACTTGGTGCATGCATGACCCTGGTGTAGGATCGAATGCCTCGGTACTCGCAAACAGCCCAAAGGAACATGCGCATAGGGTTGAGACCGACCGACTTCCTGCTGCGATCTGTGACTGTCTGAGTCTGAGCATAATACAGCGGGTCGAGACACGAGACACGTTACAGCACCTACAAGGGGCCATTAGGGAGGACCTTCCGGGAGAATTCCTTCGGTCTCGTTGTGTCGGAAGGATTGACGGGTGTGCGACCGAGTTGATGGCTCCATATCAGTCAACGAAGCAGTGCATAAGGCACAGCAAATTCCGTGTCTCTCTGAGTCTCAGGGCTGTGACATTTCCGCTGGTTTTCGGGCCTCGATGAGGTTCAACGAACAGGCTAGCGGGGACGGGCTGAAGGGCCGAGGGTGTGACGGGGAAGCAAGTCAGGACGAACCGCAGAAAAAGAAAGGAGATCAGCAAATTGTCCGGCATGCGCAAGTGCCCTGAATGAATAATAATGAATAGGTAATGCAGGTGTTTGTTCGGAAGACCGACTGGCAGCGGAAAGCAGTTGGAAGATGGAGGATGAATCCAAATGAGAAATGAATCATGAATACCTGTACATAATACATGGATAGTTCGTGTCAATCGTTGCCCGACCGAGAAACTGCACGGGATCCTCCCCTAAACTCCTTCGAGGAAACGCTGCTGTTCCACTTCCCCTTCTCTCTTCCCTCTCAGAGTAGGCGTACGTACAGTATATGCTTCAGCTCTTTGCGATTCATGTCAGAGTCATGCAGGGCATTACTATTTCTCATCATGGATTATTTATTATTGCATTCAGATGAGGTTGAGGTGAGTCTGCATCTCGCTAGTATCCCGGATCCATAATTCCATATGCCTGCGTGACACAGCCGCCTTAAGTTCTGAACACTGACTGGTTTTCATCTGTCTTCGCAGAAATCTCGACGCACTCTCACTGACGCATGATATTATTGCCCCTGTCACTCAGCCTATTATTCCCATGCCAGCTCGAGAGTCACAAGTTGTCAACCCTGCCAGCGTCCAACTCTTTGCCTTTCCAGGCTTAGCGGACCGCGCTATTGGCACCTATAATGCCCCTAGTTGGGAGATCATCGCGTTGGCGTTCGGCGGCCGGCTCCATCTTCAAGTTGCATGAACTGCTTGTCGTCTTTTGGAACCTTTCGAGTCTCGACATCTGGCATTTTTCGTATTATGGCACAACTACTCGATATCGTCCGTTTCCGAGATTCAACTCTCAGCCCAGGCACCCAGTGAGAATAATCATCTTCCATAGACAGACCCCCTTGCTACGTATGTATCGCGCCGGCGTGCGCCATGTTGCACAGAACTGGGGTTCCCAAGCTCTCATTTTCCCGGCACATTGGTCGATGATAGGCTGGCTGGTGGGCTGACTGGTGTCCTGCCCTCAGACACTAACTAAACATATCGACCACATGAATATGCACTGTGTTCCCCAGCAAATATTGTTTCCTTTCTGATATATTCCTCGTCGTCTATTGGCTTCGCCTTTTTTTTTTTTTTTTTTTTTTTTTTTTTTTTTTTTTTTTTTTTTTTTTTTTTTTTTTTTTTTTTTTTTTTTTTTTTTT
>MU628778.1:0-19223 GCA_025688805.1 Aspergillus egyptiacus
GCTATTTTCGACATCTAGCCCTCTCACCTCAGCTATAAATACATGGCTGGGCTGCTGTGATCAAGTCCCTCATCCACAGCCATCAATTCGGACATAAAGCACTATGACTGATTCTTCTGAATGTCACTATGGATTCGATTCTATCACCCTCGATACATCATGCAGCTCTGATTTACATCTCAGTGAAGGCAATGGAGGCCCCATCTCGCGGGAAACTACCCCCACACAACCTGCTGCAAAGGGGTTGAGAAAAAGAACGTCCTTTAGTGTTGGGCCCTGGGACACTGATAATAACAGAGGAATAGAGGGTATGTAAAGACCACTGGCCTTCACCGGCTAGGGAGTAGACGGCGTCGACTTGTTTGAGGCTCATCGTATACTATATGGAAATGATGGCGTGGTTTGGGCGACGTAGTATAACGAGAGGAGACTTAAGTGAATTCTGGTACTCTGGATAGGGCTATGACTATCTAGATTTTATGTCGATTTCAGGTTCCTTTTTGAGAAGCAGGAGTAATCTCCATGACGGGTCCTCAGTGCTTGATACTCAAAGGCAGCCGTGAGCTCTAGTTCCCAGAGTGCTGGAAGGGATGGAGATGGTCTATATACCACAATCACCGCGTCCTCTTGCGTTGCTTTCTCGCTGGAGGCTTGTCGTCTGGAGTTGTCTTCTGCTCTTCTTCTGTGTCTATCTCTTGGTTGTTGCTGTCCTCGCCCTTAGGGTCTATCTCGCTTTCTCCTTCTCCTTCGTCTTCGTCCTCTATATCTTCGTCAGTCTCTCCTCTGTCATCCTCTCCACCGTCTTTCTCATCTTCGTCTTGGTCTTCATCGCCGTGCTTCTCATCGTCCTCCTTTCCCTCCTCATGCTTTTCATTCGCCTCCTTCCTCTTTCTCTTCGCCGCCGCCGTATTCCCAACGAACTGTTTCCCCTCCTTCGATCCCTCCATCTTCCTCTCTTCTGTCTGCTGCTTTTCTTCCTCAGTCATTTCCTCCCACGCCTTCTTTGGTAAATACCGCTTCCGTGTTCCATCGTCCTGTTTCGCCGTCCCGGACCCCTCCTTCGTCTGCCATTCTTCCTCCGTCCACTTATCCAGGTTCTTCTGCTGCGATTGCTTCTCGTCTTTGGATGTCGTGTAGTCGCCCCCTCGGGCTTTGTATTCGGAGGCGGTCATTTGCGCCTGCTTTATTACCATCAAACATCTACTCACTAGTGAGAGAACAGGCTCAATACCTTTCGTGCAGACCATTGCCCTGGCTTGCCGCCCTTGTCGCCTTGTTGGATCTCTTCTTTGACCTGTTCCCGGAGCTCAGGGTCCGTGTAGTTGTTTTTCTTCTGGCCCATTGTGGTTGACGGTTTGAATAGAAGCTAGAATCTCGGATTGCGCCTACTCGATCACCGAATTATACAGGAGAAATTCCAATCAAAGAGCTTCAGGAAGTAAGACCATCTCCGTTATTTGCCAAAACATTCGACTACTACCTAGTATTATCCCCCTATCGCTCACGATGACGGCTTAACAATGACATCACGAGTCCCTAATCCGATCCCGATCCCGATCCCTCAACGAACCCCTTTGTCAAACTGCAGACCACGCCTCCATTGAAGCCTAGAACTCTCAACAACCTTATTTACTTCAGTCCCCACTAAATAGCCTCCAGAACCCGTCGAACCAAACCCGCAATCCCCTCCGACACCCGACTCAACCGCGGAATATCATGCCCACCCCCAGTATCAAACTCCACCCTCGTCTCCTCGTCACAAAGCTCCGCCAGCTGGATCCCAGCCGGCCACCGCGGATCCTTGGCCCCGTAAACATGGCCCGTCGGTATCCCAATCGTCGCCCATTGTGGAAACACCGTGAAATCCAGTCCAAAGACATCACCCCGCGCTGGTCGGACGTTCCCATCGTGCACCAGGGCACCGGTGCCCAGATTCTCATCCCAGAGTCCCTGGCCCCGCGGGACGAGCTTTGTATCAGCGGCAAAGGCATTCAACCTCCCCGCCGTCGTTGACAGCAGGCCCGAGGTGGTTTTATGCACCTCCCTCGCTGCCTCGGAAACAGGGAGGCCCAGATCCTCCAGAACCCAGAGTGGAACACCGCCGCAGATGAAGATCGCTGCTTTGAATGGTACCCGCTGTTCGTTTTGGTCTGCTATCCGGTCCCGGTCCCCGTGCCCGTGCCCGTCTTCCCTGTCGGTATTGGAAACTGCACGAGCATGGTAGAGCAACAACGATCCAATCAGCGCACACCCCTGACTAAACCCGCACACAGCATCGTAGGGCCCGTGCTCGGCCATGTAGGCCGTGATGTGGGTGATTGCAGCCCGCATCGCCGAGGGCGTTTGCTCCGCGTACCAGGTGTAGTACGGGCCCGCGGGGTAGATAGCGGCGATGCCGGCGGCGGGGGAGCTGGGGAATGGGGCGTCGATGAACTCGAAGCTGTAGGAGTCTGGGAGTTTGGCGCGGAAGGATGCTATACACCTCCCAGCCCAGTGCGGGTGAGCCGGTTAGTTGAGAGGTTGTAGCTGGTGGGAAAGGAAGGGCTGACTGACCGGTTTGGGCTTTGAAGATGGCGGCGCTGGTGCCGTGGCCGTGTAGGGCGAGGATTCGGGGCATGGTTGCGTTTACTACCTACCTATCTTACCTTAGATGAGGACCTGATTCTCGCTTGAGGAGGGAGAGGTTGGTGGATAGGTGACTTTCGTTTCTTTTACTCCGGGAGCGAGTGAGTTAGAAGTCTCCGGAGGACGACACGTGGATTGTACTACATTCCTGGTGCGTTACATCGCGGTACATTGGAGTTGCTGACATGGAGTATCTACTTAACTATGGGACTCTGAGGAATGCTGATACTCGTTCCCTGGGACCGAGCTGTAGGGCTGAGGCCGAGCTTGAAGGGTCAAGGCAGGGGCTTGGTCCGGCTTGGCTGGGATGCTTATCGACCTCTTTGTCTTGTCTTATTCTTCAAAGGAAACACGGAAACTAAATGGCCGTGCCAGACATGAGTACCTACAGTGGCGCTGAGGTTATCCGTCAGGCTTTGGACAAACCGACGGCTCCGGATCTTGGAGGGGCCATAGCTCGGGAATGAATCTAGTAAAAGGATGCTTTAGGCAATAATAACTATAACTATAGAATAATGATGATGCCTGTTATCAGTTCTGCATGTTCCTTCTCTAGCATGTTGGCCGTGCGCAAGAAATGCACGGATCCATCCGACCTGTCAATGAGTTAATATAATGGCATTATACAATCTCATTCCTTGAGGTCCATGCACCGCAACCCTTGATTGACTCCTTGCTGTGTATCAGACCCCAATTGCCTAGGGGTTGCTCGAGCATGGTTCTGGCTCTGTCCCCAACTCTCCGGAACTATCACCCACTAGGGTCTTGGTACCAGTTCGTCTCTCTGCTTAGACGATTGTTATGAATCAAGGGGAGCACTGCACTAGTGTTTGCCGGCTCGGGGAGCTAAATTAGTCGGGTGTATGGGTTTGTTGCGAGAGCACTGTTCAGTAGCAGGTCGGATGGGCAGCATAGCGTTGACCGTTATTTATCTTGCTCTGCTCTCTGCTCTATCTATATAGTATACACTGCATGATATCATGCACGGAACAGCCCAAAAGTTGGCTGGGAAAGGGACGGAGATCCGCCTGTCCGAAATTATGCGAGCATGACAGATCCAACCTCCAAGCAGCCGATCCCCACTTGGATGGAACCTCTCCAAAGACTGGCCCGGCCAAGGGCTCTAAAGCTCTTGTGGAGAGAGACCCTTTTCCCATCCAGGGATCTGCTCCGAGGCCGAAGCTGAATGGAGTAAAAGGTAGGGTCTATCAAACAACACTCCAGGGCCCAATCATCGATCAGGGGGGAAAAACCCCCTGAATCAAGAGGATCTGGTTTGTCGATTTGGCGATGGAACCTGTCACTATCGCAGGATCGTCTCCGACGTTGACAAAACGACGAATCAACTTCCATATGAACGGTCGGTCCATGCTGCCCTGGCCGTGGACCTGGCCCTGAAGATCAACGCTGGAAAACCTGCAAGCCATAATAACTTAAATCATGTCGTGTTACATCTTCTAGGCAGTCGATAGCCCACCCTCAAGTCCCTCATTTTACCTAGGTTTTTGGTCTCCCTCAAACCTCACGACCGCCCTCCATGGTCTCCATGCTCTCTCTGCGACGCCAGCCATGACCAGCACCGACGACGCTGCAGTCGCCGACCGCGGCTGGATCCTGCACGCCGTCTCGTGGCCGCTCTTCGGCGCGTGCGCCATCCTGATCACCCTCCGCCTCTTCGTCCGCACCCGCATCCTCCGCTCCTGCGGCTGGGACGACGCCTTCATCCTGATCGCCTTCCTGTGCGCCGCCGTCAACAGCGCCCTCATCGCCGTCAGCGTCCAGCACGGCACCGGCCGTTACGACGCCGACCTCTCCCGCTCCCAGCAGATCCTGGCCCGGAAGTACCAGATCATCTCGCAGGGGTTCCACGTCATGTCGACGAACTGGGGGAAGGTCTCGGTGGCGTTGTTTCTGATCCGCATCATCTCGGGCGTCAAGGGGCATAAGCGGATGATGTACAGCGGGATTGTGATCCTGTCGATCATCAATATCGTCGCAGTGGTGACCATCTATAAGCAGTGTTCGCCGACTGCGAAGGCCTGGGATCCGGAGATCGAGGGCACTTGTTGGCCTGTGCATGCGCAGCGCGATTATGCACTTTTTCAGGGCTGTACGACTCTCCCCTTCTTACCTTAATAAATAACTGGGGGCATGGGTTACTGATGAGATCGAACAGCCGCATCTGCCCTGACCGACTTCCTCCTCGCAATCTACCCCCTCTTTACAATCAAGAACCTGCAGATGGCGCTGAAAGTGAAGATCGGCCTCGGCTGCGTCCTCTCCCTGGGCATCATGTCGGTCCCCTCCCCCTTCTTTCTCTCTCTCTCTCTCTCTCTCTCCCCCATTCTTATAAGACCACACTAACCCCTGATTCTAAAGAGCAATGGTCGCCGCCATCGTCAAAACCATCCACCTCCCCTCCCTCTCCGAACACGCCAACTCCGCCTGGAACATGGTCGACCTGACCATCTACGTCGCCCTCGAGCAATACCTCATCATCCTCGCCGCCTGCATCCCCGCCCTCACCCCGCTCTTCAACATCATCGTCCGCCACCGCTCCAACAGGAGCAAGACCAAGACCAAGACGAAAACCGGCGCGAGTGCGCTCTTCGGCGGCACGGGCGGCGGCGGCGGACACCTGCAGTATGCGACGTTTGCGAGCGTGGGAAGGGACTTCGTCGAGTATCCGATGACCTGGGCGGGTGGTGGAGATGATAGTGATCGGAAGAGTCTGTGCAGTAGGCATGAGGAGGAGTGCGATGTCAGTCGGAATGCCAGTGGGAATGGGAGTGAGGTGGCGTTTGTGGAGAGTGGGATTCTGAGGACGACGGAGTTTCAGATTAAGGAGGTTTCGTCGAGTGGTGGGTATGGGTAGATCTACTTGATATATATATATGAATATGAATATATATTGGGAGGCTCTCTGAGAATTGTTCTTGGTCCCGGTAGAACCAGGTGCTGTTGCGATTGCGTTTGCCCATCCCTATCGGATGGACCGTCAAAGGCATCTTCCAGGCTGATCTATGAAAGGATGCAATATGTCGATAGACCGTCGAGGGAAGTAGACCCCGCGTGCCAGTGTACTATCATGGCGATCTACTGAGTATCCCATCGGAACTGGCCGCGAGCTGCCCTGCCTCATAGCGGATCCGCCATTGTAGATATCTACATAGTGCAAAACAATCTCTCCGCCATGGATAGGATAGCCACTATTGGCAGACTAATTCAACAGCTGCTTGACAAAAGTTAAGACGCTACACTATGCCTGCGTTCCCGCACATTTGTCTAAAACTAGATTGTACCGACGACTCTCAGAGAATCCCACACTCCGGGGTTTCGTTTACGGATGAACAGTGACTGGGCGGGCGTGGCGTGCCAGAGCCAAGTTGGCCAAGTATCCTGGGCACTTGGCATGTTCTGTATTTCTTGCGAAAGATGCTTCATTTCTAGATACGGGTATCTACTGACGGTACAGCCAGGTGCAGCTATAAGCGAGAGATTGAGTGCCTTTGGGAATATGAATTGATGTCCCGTCCTTCAAGCACAATGGCTTCCTTTGTCCGCTTGTCTTGGGAATATTAATAGGCTAGTCCGTTAAATCAGGAACAGTCGATCCGCTCAATGTCGCCATTAGGAGAGAAAAAGGGCGCCTTCCTTGGTAGGAGTCCGCAAGCTGTGCGTGCCGTGACAGCGCAGCGTTACCATCGCCTAAAGGACAGGGGGCAGAAAGACACGCGGGGTAGGGTACGGGACTAGTATCTGCATGATGTCGTCGTTTTCTCGAATAGAAGGTGTTGGGAACTGAGGTTGGAGTATGCTAAGACACTATTACAAGGGCTGGACGGAGGATGCCGTCGATACGAGCGCGGATTCTCTTGACTTGGGCTGATTGAAGCGGACGGGGCCGATCCTGGTTCTATTTTCAGACTTTTTGGATGTTGCACTTCTACTATGCGGCATGGGATCGCGTGTATCAGGGGATGAACTAGCTGTCGGGGCCGGGGTATAGGTGGCATCGAGTGGCGGGACGGGGAAATTGGGGAGGGAGCGAGCTGGGATGTCGTAGAGGATTTGATTAAGTATACCTATGGTACCTAGGTAGTCCCTCCTATTGGCAATTGCGAGGTCCTGTTGCTAATAATAGGGTAATGTTGTCCTCCGGCCGGTCCTCCCGGTCATGACGCTGATAGTTGGCAGCATTTTCCAGAAGATGAAAGCATTGTTATGCAAGGGCTAGGGGCCAGAACGTAGAATCAAGGCACAGTAGTATCCTTCCTCTGCGCAGGAATCAGGAACCGTTGCCAGCTGCTTCAGGTCCTCGGTTAGCACTTAGCAGTCGGTTAGTAGAGACGATTATTCGCCGCCCAAGAGAGAAGGACGGTGGACTCGTGGGGTGGGGGATTAACTTGAAACCATCTTGCATGGGATCTTCACCATTGTAACCTCAATCTGATACACTGTGACAGCGGGTGTTCCTTTGACTGGCCCTTCTGCTCGTGGCCGTGGGTCTGTGGCTAAGGATAACCACGATCGACACAGATCGTCGTCTCAAATACGATAGCGAAGTGACATCGCGAGCTTTAGACAGAAGAGAAATACGAGCCTGCTCGACGAGGACTTCGGATACCCTGGATAGATTCAAATCGCCGTCGAAGGTATAAAGACACTTGAGTTCTCACTGACTCCACACCATCATCACCTCTTCACTCTGTGATCGAACACCGGTAAACTCTACAACCCACCCAACAATGAAGGCTATCTCCCTCCTCGCTCTCCCCGGCCTGGCCTACGCCGCCGTCCAGGGCTTCGACATCTCCCACTACCAGGCCAGCGTTGACTACCAGGGCGCCTACGACTCCGGAGCCCGCTTCGTCATGATCAAGGTACCTACCTACCTACCTATCCCCCCTAAGCATCACACCAACCCCAAGCTAACAATCACCAGGCCACCGAAGCCACCGGCTTCATCGACTCAGCCTTCAGCAAGCACTACACCGGCGCCACGAACGCCGGGCTCATCCGGGGCGGCTACCACTTCGCGCGCCCGGCGTCCAGCAGCGGCGCCGAACAAGCCTCCTACTTCCTCGCCCACGGCGGCGGCTGGACCGGCGACGGCATCACCCTGCCCGGCATGCTGGATCTCGAAGCCGGCTGCCACGGGCTCTCGCAGAGCGCCATGGTCTCCTGGATCCAGGACTTCGGCGAGACCTACAAGGGCGAGACGGGCCGCTACCCGATGATCTACACGACTGCCGGCTGGTGGCAGGAGTGTACGGGCGACCACACCGGGTTTGCTGACTACCCGCTGGTGCTCGCCCGGTGGTCGAGCAGCCCGGGGACGATTCCTGGCGGCTGGCCGTTCCAGTCGTTCTGGCAGAATAACGATGCTTATGAGTTTGGTGGGGATTCGGAGATCTGGAATGGCAGTGAGGAGAGCTTGAAGACTTTTGCTAGGGGTTAGGTACGGAGTCTGGTTGGCTGGGAGTACTTATAGTATACTTTACCTACAAATTTATGTCAGACCGTGAATCTCCGATCTCTCTCCCGAGTCCCTACGTACTTTTAGTGCTGTTACCCCGCGGTAGATCCTTGAGAGATTGACATACTAAGTATTAGATTGTAATGATATACAGCGCAGTTCAGCACGCCATTTGGAGACGGTGGAGTAAGCGCCAGTGCGGGGCTATTGATCAGTCTATAACATAGCCTATTTTCCACTCTCATCCATCCCAGTTCCTCTATCCATCCCATTCCCCAGTCAAGTAGCACGATATGTCCAAGTCCAACCTGCTCATCTTCGGCGCAACAGGCGCAATCGGCTCCTACATCACCGCCGCCATCCTGCACGCCCGGGACTCCTTCCACCGCATCGCCGTCTTCACCAGCGAAGCCACCCTCACCACGAAGCCCACCCAAATCAACACCCTCCGCGAGCACGGCGTGGAAATCATAACCGGCGATGTGACCAAGAAGGACGACGTCCTGAAAGCATTCAATGGTCCCCCCCCCCCGGCTTCCCACCCTCTTTGCTGCCTCTTCCGGTTTAAACGCAAAACTAACGTAAAAGGTGGGGAAAGGCATCGACACCGTAGTCTCCGCCCTCGGACGCGGCGTCATAACAGCCCAGATCACACTGATCGAGCTCGCCGACGCAACGCCGCACATCAGACGCTTCCTGCCCTCCGAATACGGCACCGACATCGAGTACGGCCCGTCCTCGGCCGGGGAGAAGCCGCACCAGGCGAAGCTGAAGGTCCGGGCTGCGTTACGCGCCACAAGGGATCTGGAGTATGCTTTCATCGTGACGGGGCCGTATGCCGATGTGCCGTTTTATTTGGCGGCGATGAAGAATCCGCGTGGGGGGTCGTTTGATGTGAGAGAGCGCCGGGCGGTGTTGCTGGGGGATGGCGAGGGGAGGATTAGTTTGGTGGCTTGTGCGGAGTATGTCTTTTTCTTCCCTCTTTCCCTTCTTTATTGCCTTGAATTGGGGTTGAGTTGACGATGGTAGTGTTGGGCGGTTTGTCGTCGGGGCGCTCACCCACTGGGAGAATGCGAGGGGCCGAGCGCTCAAGTTGAACTCGTTTACGACGACCCCGGCGGAGATCCTGGCCGAGTTTGAGAGGCAGACTGGCGATAAGTGGGCGGTTGAGTATACGTCCCTGGAGCGGCTGAGGGAGTTTGAAAGCGAGGCGTGGGAGAAAGGAGAGCCGGATGCGACGAGCTTGACTCTGCGGCGGATCTGGACGGAGGGCGGGACGCTGTATGAACGCCGTGATAATGCCGACATCGATGTTGAGGAGACGGTGACGCTGTCTGAGGCGATTAAGGAGGCGATCCGGGCTCAGCTTGAGAAGTAGTAGTCTATCATCTATGCTCTATCCAGGTTATCTAGTATACAGGTATACAAGTGTACAGACACGCGGTCATCAGCTCTTCCACTTCCAGGTGGAATTGCGATGGATGTGATACTCCTTGCTCTCAATCGCCTTCTTAATTCCCCACAGCCCTCCCAGAGGCCAGATGGACCGGACCTTGCGACTCCACGACTGCTCTCGCTCGCGCCGGTCCGCCTCGACGTCGATCTTGATCTTGTCGTATACACTCGGCAATGTGGTCGCGTTGTACTTCTGCCGCAGCGACTCGTACCACGACCGATCGTACATGCTCCAGAACTCCTCCTCGTCGTAGTACGTATGCGCGTAGAACCACTTCATCCCCCCGAGCTCGCGCAGCCGGTGCTCCAGCTCCCGGTTCGCAGCGATGAACCGCTCCGGGTCTTTCGGCCCAAAGCCCCAGACCCCGATATTCAGCATCTGGTCGGCCGTGAACGCCTCGCTCGTCACACTGCTATGCGGATGGAACGTCGGCGTCGGGCTCTGCTTCAACGGACACAGCCACAACGGCCAAATCCCCAGCTTCTGACTGGTATAGTCGATGAACTTCTCCGCATTCGCATACGGCAGCGCCAGATCCTGCACCACAAACCGGCTCGACTCCCCGCTCGCATGCAGCGCCTTGTACAGCATCCGCGTGTGCAGGAAGTCGTCCAGAAACCACCGCGTCGCCCGATTGAACGGGAAATGGAAGTAATGGAACGCGCCCCGTCCAACCCAGAATCCGCCCCGATCATACCGGAACAGATACTCCGCCAGCGGGATGTAATCCGTCACCGGGCCCCTCGCGGCCCTCGTCTTCTCCTGCACATGCATATAGTACCACGGATCCCAGGCCCGGCTGAAGGTCTGCACCTTGGACTCATCCGGCATCTCATCCGTCATCTCGCCCGACACGACCACGCCGTGCTCCGGCCCATACAGTATCCCATCGACGTAGTCGTTCCGATCATTCAGCGTCTCCGCATGCACCGCACTCACCGACTCCCCCACACTCCTCTGCGGCAGATACGTCGCCTTGACGAACCTCTTCGCCTCCACCAGCCTCAGCTCCATCAACGTCGTGACCCCCAACGTGCCCACCGCACCGGCCGCCCCGCGAAACAGATCCCGGTTCTCCCCCTCCGACGCCCGCACCACACTCCCATCCGCCATCACCATCTCGACATAGTTGATCGTGCGGTCGAAGAACCCATACCGAAAGCTACTGCTCTCGCCGGCCGTCCCCGCAAATCCGCCGCCGGCCGTGATGCCCGGGAACTCCATGACGACGGGCGGCACGAGGCCGTGCTTCAGGGTCGCCTCGACCAGCCGGTCCATGGGCACGTTGGGCTCGACGAGGGCGGTGCGGGTCGCGGGATCGACGTGCAGGACATTGCGCAGGTCGCTGATGTCGACTTCGCGGGTGCGGCGGATCGGGCGCGTGCTGTTGGTCGAGCCGTGGAAGATGCGGAAGGGCTCTTTGCGCTCGTAGAAGGAGCGGATGGCGGCGGCGATCCGCGTCACGGAGGTTTTGTGGCGTTCCAATCCCATCGCCCTCGCTGTCGTGTAACGATTGTCCGACCGGGGGAATCCTGGATTAGCAATGGAGCTGCCGAGGTGCAGTTTTTGTGAGCAAAGTGCTGTTGCTGCCTGAGGCGGAAGTTGCTTGGATGCGGTTAGCGTGGTATCACGTGATCTGGATGCCCTGGGGATGTTAATTCACGGTATAAGGTATACTTCTATAACCTGTATGATATAGAGAGTGATATATAATTGTAGCATGATGATTGTATTGTTGTCAGTATATGGCAGAGACTTATCCATGACGGAATATGCAGATGATACAGATGGAGCCCGAAGAGATACCTCCAGACAATGATATACTAGACATTATGTACTATCAAATTGGATATAGTAAATAGTGACGACGAATCTCGAGGCCATGCTAACTTACTTAGTTGTACAAAAATAGTGGTTTCCAGCTACAGCTACTTAACCAGCATGACAATATGGTAGCAACACAAACTGGCAGTCAAAAAAGATGATACATGATA
Source organism: Aspergillus egyptiacus (assembly GCA_025688805.1). NCBI lineage: Eukaryota > Fungi > Ascomycota > Eurotiomycetes > Eurotiales > Aspergillaceae > Aspergillus > Aspergillus egyptiacus. Next base: position 11,555 of record MU628778.1, read on the forward strand.
CAGACGAAAGATCTGGTATTAGCACTCTATTTAATCTATTATCGAGGATGTCACTCCCCTGAAGAAGAGATAATCATCCAGATATAGAACGTTCCATCCGGATTCTATTCCTTCGTTGCCATCACCCATGAAAACCATTATCAGACTATGTACTTTGTCCGACCAGAGTCCGTGATCCAGTCCAGTTAAAGCATTACATTATCCTCATCCACCTCTTCAGCCGGCATCCACTGCACCTTGATCGGCTCATGCTCCGTGCTCCGGATCCGCCGGTCCCTGGACCAAAGCTGGAAGCTGAGATCCGCCGCCCCAACCACCACCCGCACGTCGAAGATCGCTCGCCAATACCGCGGCCGCGCATTGTACCAGTGTCTGTTCTTCAGTTTGCGATCTACCTCGTCTGTCCGTATATCCAGGCTGCAGACCCGCTGCACCCCTTGCGCGGACATGCTCTGCGGGAGCTGATCCGGAGGGTTCGTGGACATGACGATCTGGACCGTCCATGGGAGATGCTCCTGGCCGGGGTCCATCTTGCGTTGGAAGTCTTTTGAGATGCCGGTGTGGGGAACGGGTTGGCCCTGGATTTCGTCAGCTTTCATGAATTGGAATTACGTGCTATTTGTCAACGTTGATAAACGGCTGAGAGAATCTGGGTGAATACCTGGATAACAAGCCAATCAATCTGGCCGACAGCGTAAAGATTGTCGTCTCGAGGATCGCGCCGGACGCGCTCTCCCAGATGCTGTTCCTTGTCGTAGAGCACATCGCACATAATCCCGTAGCTGACAGGCGAGCATCTGGATCCGAACATCGTCACGCCGCGTTTCATTTGTTGGATTCGGTCGAGAACCAATCCGTGCACGACCGCTAGCTGACTTGAAATGCTCAGTAAAGATACGAAATTGCGGGGGGGAAAAAGCGTCAGGTTACGTACGGCTCTTCTGCCATGAGCACTTGCAGCCCAAGCACGTTCGGATGCCTGCCTACTCCCGGAAGGGCGTATCGCTCGTGCAGACACTCCCTGACGTACGGGGAGCTGCCGAAGCCTCCTGAGAGAACGAGGTAGGACTGTGCTCGTCAGCTGAGGCTTGGACGTCTGGCTGCAGTGCACTCACAATCCGGTCAAAGGGATATCGGTACTGCATATTCCGGATCTGGCCGTCGAGAAGCTCGTACATTTCATGGATCTTCAGATCAAAGGCGCGTTTGACGTGGTCCCTAGCTCTTCAGTGTCTTCGTTGAGAGAGAAGAAAGGAGGCACTGACCATTCGATTCGCATTTGACCATCCGAGATTCCAGCATCAGGCAACGCTGTCTCCGGGTTCTTCAAGAACGGCACATCGAGGCTGAGGCATGGGGTTCGCGCCGCCTCAGTCCCAAAAGCACATTTCAGCCGTTGGAAGCGGCCGGTAAGCATTTTCCAGGCGATATGCTCCGGGCGTTCGAGCAATTCGTCCTTCACTTTCGACAATCGTTCCGTGATCAGCTTGTGGATTGCGCGATCGATAAAGACGGATCCAATGGGTCGACCTATGCGAATGAGCGCAATGTATATCGATCGTACGCCAGTCCGAGTATACCTTCAACATTCCCAAGCTGCTCCAGCTGTACTGGGGCCCCTCGTGCAGAGGTCAGCCTTAGCACATTCACGTCCTGCGGACCGTCAGAAATGGAAGACAGGATGTAAAAGGAGACCAACCGTCGTCCCACCCCCTGCATCGCAAACCAGCACAATGTCATCCGTCTGGAGGCGTTAGCATACCGCAGGAGAGCAAATCAGCTCACCCACCTTATACTGGTTTTGACACGCATAAACCGCCGCAGCCTCTGCCTCCGTAAGCCCTATACACGCCCAGTGATTCGGCCCTCCGTGGATGGCCCCGTTCAGCAACCCGCGGATCTCCTCGATCATGCGCACATCCTTCCAGGTCGTCGGCACGCTGAAGATAAACTCGACGCGCTGTGTCTGAAACCCCGGAATGAAGCTGTTCAAGTGCGCCACCACGTGCCTATATATGCAGGAAACGTAGTCCTGAAACCAACGTCGAGCCTCCTGCTGTGTAATGCCCATCGCCATGCCTTCACCCTGCCTGTGCGGCGCGAGATGCAACTTGAAGAACTCCTTATATCCGCCGTCATGTCTTCCGAGTCACATCCAAACCCCCAGTCTTTCACTGTTCGTCCATCCGGATTGTAAACGAGGCTCGTCGGGACCTTGTTCGCAAGCTCGCTGATGAGCTTGCCAGGCCAGCGCTGGATGGTTCTCGGAGGGCCCCATTCTGGTCCGCTCGTGTAGGCAACCCCTAGGCGATGAAAACCCGTTAAGCCATGCTGATCCGTCCAGGTGCGAGAAGGCATACCACCTGTACATGTCATGCCAAAGTCAACTCCGACCACAATGTCTGGGAATCGCTCCTCCTCCCAGGTCGCCGGCGCGGCGTTGACCACAACCTCTTTCTCGTCCATCTGGTGTTCGCGTCGTGTCTGACAGCGACGGCGAAGAAGCGACCGGCCGTTTGCCCTTGGACGATGCAGCAGCGCCAGCGCCAAAGGCTGAAGTACAGACCGCTTAAACCTGTTCCAGCCGAAAAGGAAAAGGGGCTAACGCAAAGATGCAGCCTCGCTGTCACCCAAACCCGTCGCTTACAGCTTCGTCCTCCGCCATCTGCCAATGAATGCGGCGCAAGTGAAACCCGGTGTTGGACAAGGCGCCTGGTCGACCTAATCACAGATCCTGGACACTGGGATTGGATTCTGACAGGGTGGTCCCCTACCTAGCGAGCGACGGTTCCTGGGCGTTCGAAGGCCTAGTAATTTTCAAACTGGCGGCTTAGTTTTGTGCACTCTTTGTGGGATCGTTATATGTAGCTGGGTAAGCCGCCCTGCCTCCCTGCGCTTGACAAACAACTCGTCTGCTGCCCCTTTTGTCAGTCAGAGCACAATACCCTGAGCTGAGTTGAAGATGTCTATCGTCACGAGTACCACCTTTACAACAATACCAGGACCCGATAATCAGCTATTGACACGCACGGTGCTCTTAATCAACCCGCCGAATACCTCGCAAACCCCGGCCACGACGCGGACTCTCATCCCAGGCGGCTCGACTGTCGATATTTACACCACCTATATTGAGGATCCAGCTGCTCCCGGTCAGTTCTCGCCTTCACCCGTCACTACAACGTACGGTTCCAGTACTGCGTCGACCACCACCAGCCAGACATCGACAAGCACCGATTCTGCAACTACAACAGCGACACCTGCACCTGCACCATCCGAGCAAACGTCGACGACAGCCTCAGCCCCCGCAACCGAAAGCTCGACCTCGCCGACTGTCTCGAGCACGCCAACTACCAGCAATGTCTCTACCGTCTCTCCTACCCCTTCGAACCCCAATTCCTCGAGCAACGGCGGGAGTAACTGCGTCAGCAGCGGAGCCCTAGCCGGAGCAGTCGTCGGCAGCATCATCGGCACCGCGCTCCTCGCCATTCTACTGGCCTATCTCTTCCTCCGACGCCGCCGCGCAACTCCATCAAACCAACTCGAGCCCGACCCTGATTCCGCACCAAAGGATGCCCAGTTCATGAGCGGAAAATCCACACCAGAATCCTTCATAGCAAGCATTATCCCCCACCCAGCAGACGACGAGACAGTGCGCAGTCGCATCCTCACCCTGCTCGACCAGGCCAGTCTACACGTCGACAACTACTACACTCCCAGCGCGACTCCACCACCGCTACCCGGTGACGCGGTTGCTCGGTTATCCAACTACCATACCGACAGCATGCCCGCGTCCGTCGTAACCATGCTCAGCCACCGCAGCATCCAGCGACAGGTCATACGACACATCCTGATCCATAAACTCCTGCAGTCAATCAGCCCAAGCGGGGGCGGTGCGCTGCTACCACCGTTATTCGCCGCACAGCCGCGCCTCCAGCGTTCTCTCTCCTGTACGTTCCCCTCCACCTATCAAAGCATATAGTACATAATACTTAAAGTCCAAAATCTAACAACCTACCAGCCCCAACCGCTGCGGAAGCCCTCTTCACCTGGCGAATGCTCACAGCGCACCTCCACCGCGAAGCAAAACACCACGAAGACCTCGCCCAGAGCATATCGCGGCAGCAAGCGGCGCGGGATTTCGCCGCGGGCTTCACGGCTGCGTTTGCGCCATACGCGCTGCCGTCGCTCGCGGAGACTGACCGCGTGATGCATCTCGAGAGTGTGGCGAGCGCGGCGGCGGAGCTGGGCAGTTGGCTTTTCGCGCAGCCTTGTGCGTTTGAGTTTGTGTGGGGGAAGGCGCAGGACAAGATTACTGTTGTTCCGGGGGTGGTTAAGGTGGGTGATGAGTGCGGGGAGAGGTTGGGGACGCCGCTGGTTTTGATTGAGGGGGAGGATGTCAAGATAGCTGGGGTGGTGGAGGGGGTATAGTACCTAATTTGGAACCAGTGTAGTAGCATTAAGGATATCCCTGGTCTTTGTAATGCATGGTCGTCACCTAGACTTTCTTACATATTATTGGCCGAGAGGGTGAATATTAAATAAAGACCAGCTTTATTGTCTAGAAGAGTTAGGTGTATAAACTCAGGATGAACTACTCCAGCCCACGCCCCCGGCCACACCTCCACGACAGCATATCCAGCAGCTCATTATCCAACTTCGTGGATGGCAGATCCCCCGGCGACGGTTCCCCCACCGTCGAACTCGCGACTGAGCATGTCCCCGCTGTGATCTCTATCTTGGGAGGCAGGGGCATCTTGGGCGGTACCGGAGGAGCAGTCTCAGGCGTCACCACCTCCATCCCCGCATCCTGCAGCTGCGCCGATAGATCCCAGACGGGGCTATCAAGTTGCTGCAGCTGTCTCGCTGGGGCTGTATAGACCGTCGAAGCAACCGGACTGGCGATCCGGGAAATCGCTTGCTCCTGAGGCCCCTCTGGACCGCTCACCTCCATCTCCGTCGGACTTGGGCCCTCCAAATATCCCTCTCCCTCTTCCTGTCCCTGCATGGATATAGGTGTCGCTACATGCACCCCCTGCAACCTCCCCAAAACAACGACCAAACTCCGATGACACAGCACCAACCGCTCGCGCTTCTCCTTCGCCTTGACCCCATCCCTCAGCAGCCACTTGATCTGCGCCTTGACACCGATCTTCCCATTTCTGCTGGTCTCCTGCTCGATGCGGATCGACTCCGTCAGCAGGTCGACGCCGCGGATCGCGTCTTCCGTGTCCCGGATCGTGGTCTCCATCCAGGTCCGTTCTGTCTCGGGGATGGTGTGGCATTTCTGTGCAAAGAGGCGCCGCGCTTGTGTTGTCTGGACGCGGACGTGCGTGGTTAGGGCTTGGAGGGGGGTTGCGGGGGTTACTGTTGGTTGCTTAGGTGGTGGATGAGTCGTTTTTGAACCCGTACCGGTAGCCGGCGAGCCAGAGCCAGAGCCAGAGCCAGAAGCGGAGGCAGAGGAGGACAAAGACGGCGAGAAGATCGTACCCAGCGAGACTAAGCTGGGAGACTGTTTATGTCTACTGTGGCTATGATGCTCTTTCTCATCTCCGTCCCGTTCATTTCTTCTAGAAGACGTATTAGACGACGATCGCGGTCTGCTTCGCACCCGGGGAAACCGGTATCTTGCGGGGTCGCGGTACTCGCTGTAATCTATGTCCGAGATCGCCAGGGAGGAGGCGTGTGAGACGCGGCGAGCGAAGATGGTCGAGCCGTTGCGGTCGTAGAGGGTGCGGTAGAATCTGGCTGTTACTGATTCTTTTGAGGTTGAGGTTGGGATCTGGGATTGCGGTTGCGATTGCGACTGGGGGTGGGAGGGGCTGGGTGCATGCTCTGTGTGAGGGTCTTGGGTGGGCATTGTGCTGTAGTTATTAGGGGCTTCGGGGTAGGAGTGGGAGGTGGTTGGTAAGCTGAGAAATACAACTCGTGCGTTGAGATGGAGATGGAGATGGAGATGGAGATGGAGATGGAGATGGAGATGGAGATGGATACAAATGCAGGGGAACCGGGGAGACTTGCAGACAAAGAGCTCGGCTGTAGATGTATTGCAAATTACCAAGTCCAGTATGAGTGTAAGTCCTAGCGCTTAGGTCGGGACTCCCTCTGATAATTTTCACAGGAGTCAACAAAAAGTAAACATGATCCTTGGCCTGCAATTGCTTCCAGTGAGTCTGTTTGCCTGCTGGCGCTCTGGACGGGGGAGGCCATAATAATTCCCTGCGTCATGGCGCCAACCATGTACAGCCAGGCTTCCAAAGTTAGAGTCAGGGGAACTTTATCTGGTTACCATCTCAGCATGCTGATTGGCCATACAATATCAATCCAAGAAAACAATCAGTTAAAAAATCAAGCTGTCACTAGGCTCAGGGTCACGAACCCGGTCAGGGGTCAGCAGAGCATGTTTGCTTTTGCCGCACCAGGATTCTTGAATCCGGTGTTTCAGCCTTGTCTTTTCCTCTCTTCTGGTGGCTACTGATTCTGCTGTCAGCCTGTCAACACTGTACATTCATTGAACTAACATGGTAGGTGTCCACCCCGTCAAGGTTGGTTCCGCGCCGCCCGCTGTCAGGGCCCACCCTGCTTACGCCCAGAAGTCAGGACCCAATGCATATGAGAGATTGCAATTCCTAGACAAATTCCACAGCATGTTAACCGACCCCTACGGTAACCTTCGAAGGTCGCGCCTTAGCGCGTAGGGGTCGGTTAGTTCGTGGTTATTTTGTCATTTCATTCATTTATCCAAGAACAAAGGGTGTGGTCTGCTTCCCCTCCCCGGTCCCAGTGCTGTACGTGCACCCAAACTACCCTGAGTCGATACCAAGAGGTTGAATACGCGCCATGCTTGATGGCGAGACTCAAATTATTCCGTCGGAATTGGGCGGGTACGTTGCCTGCGACTTCGGTTCAGCTGCTCGAAGAGGGCAGGCATGAAGCTGCTATGTACATAGTCGGGGTTGTCCGTGTCAGAACCCTAGGGCGGATTTCTCACCATGCTTCTCACTCAGCCCTCCTTCCAGACCTTGAGAAGACCACCCATTCCTTCCTGGTGGTATCAGACCTAAAAATAAAAAGACACAAAAACATACAACAGCTGGGATTCGCATGTGGTCACCCACCATACTACTAACCAGCCGGCGTGTGGCTTAAGTACGGCTGAGCGGACGGGAAGCCCTGTTCTCCACACCCTGTGGTCGTATGTACTTACTGTAATGTAAGTATAGGTTTTATAGAGAGCAGTAATTGCTACCTGGTGAGCTTGATTGGATTGGATTGGATTATTATTATTGTGTGCTATCAAGGTGATTACTCGCGTTGATATGAACTTCCCACTCAGCCAAAAAGGGCGAACCCTCCTTGGAGAGCTAAGTTCTGACCAATACACTGGATTGTATTGAAGGTCCTGATCTCCCAAGTACGATCTGTATAGGGTTGGTTGTCAACCCGCACCGCACCGCAACCCGCAGCGGGCCACCTCATCGCATTCGGGAAAGTCCTTCTCGTCGGAAGACGTGCGCGACGCAGGAAAAATGGTCAGAAGAGGCAGAGTCGTAGTACCCAGCGGGCCGGGGGTCTATTCTAGTTCAACAGCTGAGAATAATGGCTCCTCTGGGCGGTCTGATGACCAGCTGGCGCCGATGACGGCGACTTGATCTATAGAAAAGAAATGTAA
>MU628779.1:0-19043 GCA_025688805.1 Aspergillus egyptiacus
GAAACGAGGAAGATGACTGGTTGGAAGGGGTTGAAGTAGGTGTGGCTAGCTAGGGTATTTCTGCGGCATGCTGTGATCGGTTAATTCTTGACTGTTATATTCAGAGAAGTGGGTATGCATACTATAACTGAGAAAAGTTCTCTGTAGATCATCAATTTACCTTTCGGGGTGTTGTGATGTCTCCATGTAGGTCAACTGGGATATGCCGCTGATTTGGGAAAAGACGAGAATATTCCCGAGGTCACACATTCGCCTCCTCAACAATATATCTCTGAAATGCAGCCTTCAGCAAATTCATGCGCCTCTGAGTGTGGATAAACAACTCCCGGTACATGTCCAGGTTCTGTTGGACGACGTGTTGCCGCATTTTGGTGCCGGCGCAGATGTCCCTCATTTCTAGTTCCGTCTGCTTCCTCAAAAACGGCTTACTCAGGGACGGAGTCTCTGCAAGCCCCGTGAAGACGTCCTCATAGCCCAAGATTAAGGCAATTCCCAGCCGGGTGGGGATGAGCACCTTGACTGCGTTTCGGCCGTTGCCGCGGGAGTGGACGCCGATGTAAGACCGACTTTTGATCTTCTCGATATGCTCAGCCATCGTCGCATCGGTGCCGATTCCGTTGGCGTCCATCAGCCCAATCAGCTCGGGCTCGGTCAAGTAGCTGGGAGGTGTGGTCTTGCCGTCGAAAATGTTTGCTTCGGTGGGTTCGAACTGTTCGCCGACTCGGTAATTTGGCAGTTGTTGGGTGCTTTCCCACTTATCGTAGACGTAGACGTCGAGGTAATTTCTCTCTAAGACGATCAATCCCCTGGCGTGGAACATTTCCTCTCCGTATTGGATTTCCACATCGGTGGACTGTCCTTTTGCGTCATCGGAGCAACATGCGAGGAAACGGCGGACGACGAACTCGTATACCTTCTTCTCCTCGGCGTTCAGCGCGGTAGGGCTCACCCAGCAAACAGGATGGATAGGCGGATGTGCGTGGTCATTATGTCGGCCAGCACGAGGGGTCCGAAAGCTGCCATCAAGCAGACTACAGTGGGACGGATCAGCACTTGACAAACACAGGAAACATGATAGCACGTACCCACGCGCGTATTCCCCCCAGTTCTGGTCTGGTAGCTGCTTTTCAACCAACTTTTTCAAGTCGATCCCTTTGTCGAACTGATCGGTTTCCGTACGAGGATAGCTTATGAATCCCTTGGTGTAGAGAGCCTCAGCAGTCTGCAGTGCGTGAGTAACTAGGCTGAGCACTAGCATCTACATGAAACCGCAAGGCTATTACCTTCATCACCGCCGCGCTGTTCATTTGGAGATATCTACTACCCATCATTTGCAGGTCCACTGTGGTCAAGGGCAAAGGCCTCCACTTGCTGGTCGGTTTCTGATTCACCTTTGTGACCTTGGCCTGCTTCGCGATCAGACAGCGCTCTAACATCATGGTCACAGCGGCTCGGTCAAAAAGATGGACTCTATTCCAGAGAAAATTCACTTTCTTATCGTTTCGAGCATGGATGACTTTAATTCCCCAGAATTTCTCGGGTTTGAATCTCTTCACTCGTAGATATCGATCCACTACGAAGCCCAGAGTCGGAAACTGACAGGATCCTATTGGAGAAAATATTTTGTTAATTGTAGAGGACGGCCTCACGCCATGAGGCAATACATACCATAGCTTATGACATGTTGCTCTAAACTCGGGTGGAGGGATTTCAGCTGAAGAGTTAACAATCGAGTGAACGCCGACCCTATCCGGAGATCGAGTTCTATTCTCGCCGCCACTGCGTTGGCCTGACGTTCATCGAGTTCAATGAGAGACCTTGCAGCTGCGAGGACATGGCTGCAGAAGTTAGTGGGATTCCATCCCCAGGCAGGAGAATGAACATACGCCCTCTCGGTATTGTTGAACTTGGCTCGCTTGACAGCGATACCTCGATTGCCTTCTTTGGCCTGATTCCGCACCTCTGTGCCAATATGCTCTCCTTCACGATCACAGTCGGTCCAGATAACCAGGGCGTTGCTGTACCTGGCTTGATTGGCGATATTCTCCGCGATCGCAGCCCTATCCTGTAGAGCGGATCAGCATTCGGCGCATGGGGAGGGACTAGTTCTTCCGGGTACCTTGTCTACGAACGTCTCAATGGGAGCTTCGAAAAGCTGCGCAGGTGGGCAAGACAGCCAAGTCCGGTACTCCCGCCGGAAATCGACGCTCGTCAAGTGTCCCATAACGCTGGTCATGGTGACGGAGCAGTCACCCCAGAGGCTGCCGAAATTGAAGTCAAACACATAGTTTTTCACATATTGATGTCCAGGAATAGATAGCTATTATCGTTCAATCTATGATCCCCATCTTTGAGTCCTGGGCACTTACGGTCTGAAAGCGACCTCCGGACAGGTGCTGAGCGACAGCTTTGGCGATTGCAGGCTTTTCAGCCACACACAGGACTTTTGAGCCGGCCATTCACCAGTCAAATGTGAAATAGGTAATCATGGTTGGAGACTCAGCCCGGAGAGATAACCCATGCCTAATGTGGCTGGTCTGCGAGCAGTTGGGTGCTCTCTGGATGATTTTGAAGGCTTGTGAGATGGAAGGAGAGCTGATGCCGTGTCGCCTGAGGCATGAGATCCTCTGTAAGTAGTTTAGCGCAGTGCAGCTCTGTTACCGTGGGCCTCAAGTCGAGGTGCGGGCCAACTTGACTTAACCAGTCTTGGACTCTTAGCTAAGATTAGGTTAAGGTCGAAGCTCTGTTTGTTGTGAATGTTGATCTCATCTGTTATTTTATTCTTATTACTATTATTCACCTCATGATGTTCAACACTGACTTGGGTACATATAAACACCTGGTGTGGGATTATTTTACCTCCAACCAACCCTCCCAGATCCCTACCCCTGCTTCCTCAACCATGACTCTTCCACTTCCAGAAGTCAAGTCTCTTGCAGACATTGTCTCCTTTAACGATGCCGTCCGACCGTTCCTGTCGCAAGTTGTTGCACTCCCAGAGCAGCTCAAGCCTGCTGTCGCCGCAAAGGATGTGAATGCTCTCAAAGAGATCTACCTCTCCACCAATCCCCTCGCGACTGCACTTGCATTCACCATCCTGCTCTCGGCGCTGTTCATCATCACTTCCGAGATCAACCGCAATTACTCCCAAGTCGACCGCTTCTGGTCTATCCTACCATCTGTGTACAACGTCCATTATGCTGTCTGGGCTCGTCTCTCGGGTCTCCGCACTCTGAACCTCGACACCATCGCGGCTATCTCTGTCGTCTGGACCGTACGTGCCCGCTTACATTTGCTTACTTGAAGCGATCTCCTAACGGTCACAGATACGCTTAACCTACAATTACTGGCGCAAAGGTGGCTACTCCATCGGCTCAGAAGACTATCGCTGGGCCATCGTTCGCTCTCAGGTCAACAACCGCTTCATCTTCTTCTTGTTCAACATCACCTTCATCAGCGTGATCCAGCCCCTCCTCCTGCTCCTCATCACCACGCCGACCTACAATTTCCTGCTCCTCGCCCGCCTCCCCGGCGGCGAAGCCTTTGAGCTCCCCGACCTGATCTTCTCCCGCCTCGCCTTTGTCTTCATCCTTCTCGAGCACTTCGCCGACCAGCAACAATGGAAGTTCCAGAACGCCAAGAAGGAATACAACCAGTCTGCCCGCATCCCCGCCCACTTGAAGGACCAGTACAGCCCCGAAGACCTTGAACGCGGCTTCGTCGTCAGTGGACTCTGGTCGCTCTCCCGTCACCCCAACTTCGCCGCCGAGCAGGCCATCTGGCTTACCCTGTACTTCTGGAACTGCTACCGAACTGAGACCTACGTCCAGTGGACCTCCTTGGGCGCCGTTGGTCTCCTCCTCATCTTCCAGGGGAGTGTGCGTCTGACGGAGCAGATCAGCACCGGCAAGTACCCCGAGTACCAGGAGTACCAAGCCCGTGTTGGACGGTTCATCCCGCGTCTCTCCGTGGCGCCTAGGTACAAGAGCACCAAGAACAAGCAGAAGAAGGTTGCGCAATCTGTGCCTAAGAGTGAGAAGGAGGAGTAAGGATTGATATATATGCAGCTGATGCTGAAACGGGACTGAAACGGGACTTGCAAGTTTACCTTTTTAATTGGACATAGCTTTCTTCTTTTTCATTCCGTTACTTTACTTCTCTTATTTACATAGGGACTTGTTGATGGGAGTTGGTTTGGGCGCGATCTCGATCTTCGTTGTTATCTAACGGAGTTGTCCTTGGTTACTTGGGTACCCAAGTTGATTACGGCTGAGAATGTCCAAGCGAGCCGTTCGTACATACTCTACCACTTTACCAATGTCTGTAAGAATAAAAGCCATTCGTCTACTTGCCAGAAACCCATAGAGAGATTTTACATGAAATCTACTATACACTGGTACATTACAGTTGACGTTTCTCAGGAGGCAAACGCGCAGAGATAGGGTGACAACAACCCACAAGATGGAAAGGGGACAGGCCGAAGATACCAAAAAGGAAAAATTTTCTAGTATTTCCGATGAAAGCGTCCAAGGGAGGATAAGGAAAAGGGCGCCATAGAGAGAAACATGAGGGGAGAAAATAAGAAAGGGGGGGAAAAAAAGAAGAGATAAATACAAGTTCCCAGGAAAGATAGATATAAGAGCTGTGAAAGAAAATGCAATCACTCGTAAACAGGGTTCCGCCTCATTTCTTTCTTTAGCTTACTATGGCGGGGACGGTGTCTGGTCTCTTCCTTCTTTCCCTAGGGTTTCTTCTCCCGAAGGGGGTTCGGGGGGCGCAATGGTTGCTCCTTGTTTGTTATCGAAGTATTTGGCGAATTCTGACGGTTCAGGCCACTGCCGGGGACCAAGGAGGCGGTGCATGTCGTCGCGGCTGAGAACCTCCTTGGCCAAGAGTTCCTCGGCCACGAGGCCGACCTCCTTCTTCTTCTCGGTAAGGAGAGTACGGCATTGCTGGTAGGCCTGGTCAACGATGCGGCGGACTTCCAGGTCAATGTCCCTGGCAGTTTCTTCTGAGAACGGCTTGTGGAACTGCTGTGAGGCGTCCTGGTCGTAATTGACGTATCCCACCTTGGAGGACATGCCCCATTTTGTTACCATCATCGTGGCCATACGGGTGACTTTGTTGAAATCATCGCTAGCTCCGCTCGTGACAGTGTCGAAATGCAGTTCCTCGCTGACACGCCCGCCGAGAGCCATTGCCATCCGGTCCATCACTTGGTTGGCGCTCAACAAATAAGTGTCGCCATTGGCCGGCAGATATTGAGCATAACCAAGAGCACCTGAACCACGGGGAATAATCGACACCTTGAGTAGTGGATCGGCCCAGCGGAAATACCAGCCGCAGATAGCGTGTCCAGCCTCGTGGTAAGCCACAGTACGCTTCTCAATGGGTGAGAGCACAACGGACTTTTTCTCGAGACCGCCGACGACACGTTCAATCGCCTTCTCGAAGTCCTTCAGTGTGACAGTGTCCGCGTTGTGGCGGGCAGCTGCGCGTGAATTAGCAAAGAATGAACTAGAACAAGAAGGAAAGCTCGAGAGTCAACTTACCAACCAGAGCAGCCTCGTTAACGCAGTTTGCAATGTCGGCACCAGCAAAACCGGGAGTCAGGGCCGCCAGCCTGCCCGTCAGGTAGTCCATATCCTCGGAAGTGACAATCTTCTTCAGATGAACACGGAAGATTTGCTTGCGACCATCCATCGTAGGCCGGTCAATCGAGATGTGTCGATCGAATCTTCCGGGACGCATAAGGGCCTTGTCAAGAACATCGGGTCTGTTGGTACCAGCCAGTACAACCACTTGATCTGTAGTGTTGAAACCATCCATCTCGGTAAGAATTTGATTCAGCGTACTTTCACGCTCATCATTCCCACCGCCGAAACTTTGCTTTGCTCTGGATTTACCAATGGCATCAATTTCGTCAATGAAGATAATGCAAGGGGTATTTTTGCGTGCATTAGCAAAGAGATCTCGGACACGGGAGGGTCCGACACCAACGAACATCTCCACGAACTCAGAACCGCTGACGCTGAAGAACGGGACACCGGATTCACCAGCAGTAGCCTTAGCGAGCAACGTCTTACCAGTACCAGGAGGACCCGAAAGAACAGCACCGCGAGGAATCTTAGCACCGAGCTTCTGGAACCTCTCTGGGTTTTTGAGAAAGCTGACGAACTCCATGATCTCAACCTTGGCTTCGTCCATCCCCGCCACATCAGCGAATTTGATCTTAATATCCGTCTCGTGGTTGAACCGTCTCGCCCTGCTCTTGCCGATACCAAATATGCCGCTCTGGCCACCTGCAGCTCCACCCGCACGGCGTGAAAGCCAGAAGAATGTACCAATCATGAGAAGGGTAGGGCCAAAGGAGAGAAGAGTTGCGCCCCAGGGCACTTCTTCGACGTATTGAACAGGAATCCGCTCAGAACTGGGAATGCCGAGTTCATTCTGGGCTTCGTCAAGTCGGCGCTCAAAGCTGTCGACGGAACCAATACTGAAGTAGTAATAGAAGTTCGGCGCAGTTGCAGGTGACTCGGGAGACGACTGGCGAACCGCATCACGGTGCAGTTCGACACGAATCCGTTTATCGTTGAGAACTGTTAATCTCTCCACCAGACCCTTTTCAAGGAAATTGGTCCTGAACTCCTGCCACGTAATCTCCTTGTAGTTCTCGCCAGGGAAAATGCTGCGGTAGATATAGTATGAAATAACGGAACTGATGAGGAACGAAGCAGGATCGATATTCAAGGTGAAAGCCTTGAAATCGGGGCCCGTCCCCGACTGTTTCTTCCTTCCCTTGCCCTTCTGCTCCTCCTCCTCCTGTTGCTTCTTACTTTCTTCTCCAGATTGCTGAGACCTCTCCGACCGTCTCAACTCCTGCATTCGCTGAGCATCCCTTTTCAAAACGAAAGCGCTGATCTTCATGAAATCCATCATCGACGGCTCTTTCCCCGGTACGATAAACTCTTGTATAAATTGTCGTAACTCCGGAGGTATCCCGTTCTTTACCACTTCCGCTCTGAGGTCGTCTAATATATAGTACTGCGACTTTGGCATCCATTGCTTCATCTCCCTTATGAACTGGTCGACATTCTTCAGGTCCTCGTCGCTTATCTTGGGCTGGGGCTCCGACTCCGCCGGTGATTCCCCCTCTTGCTGCTGCTGCGTACCCCCCTCTGATTTCTGAGGAGGTTTCTGGTCCCCGCCATTATTTCCATTGGGTGGATTGTGGTTATTTTTGTTATCCGGTGGCGTCGGACCGCCCGGTCCTTGTGTAGCAAAGGCCCTTACACGTCGCGCGGCGATCACAGATGGCAATCTCGACTGCGGGATATGCGAATATAATGGTCCGGCGCGAAAGATGCGGTCTGCGGCTCTCCTCGAGAATTGAGCAAGGTTGCCTGGCCGTCGGAGCAAGCTGGCCATGGTCGAGGAAGGTGAGCCCAGAGGCTGGAAGGTGGAGGGACGGATGGGGGCAGAAGAGAGAGTCGGGAATTTGATTAAAGTCAATTGGAAGCCATAGAAGCCCTTGCCAGGCGGATCGAATGTGAGGCAGGGTCAATGATTTGACTCTTGGAGGCTTTGCAGAAGCTTGTCTGATGTCGTCTGCCTTACGGCAGTTCGTCTCGGCCTTAGTTTTTTCGCCGTTCCGACCCCGGCTGAGTCATCCTCGACGTCCAGAATCCCGACGAACTTTGGGAGGCAATAATCGTCTCTCGTAATCAACTTCCGCACGTCAGCAGCTTGGATGGTTTCATTATTGTCAAGCTTAGATTTATAGGTAAGAGGAGGCTAGTATTCTCATATACGGGGGAGCAGGATGTCTCCCGATCCGGCTTTATAGAGCGTGGAGTGTCAACTACCTAAACCTAGGCACTACTTAAGTACATCAATTATACACCTATAGATGCTCCCATGGTTCTTCAGAAACGCCCTTCCAGTACTCCCTGGCTGCCAAGTAGTAAACATATAATGATATAATGAGACTGATGGTGTAGTCAAAAGAGTTCAAGCATCGGTTAACCTCCGAACCCGAAAATCTGGTCTGCATAACACAGGGGAATCGTTGTTTGAAGATACTGTCAAAAGAGGACTTGTTCGTTTCATCGTAAAAAAAAAGCTAGTGGTTGGGGGACGGATTAGTATCGAAGACGGGAAAGTTTGTCGACATATCAGCCCAATCCCATTCGATCGTCATCGGCATTTGCCATAGATCCTGCGGGACGAACGGTTGCTGGAAGGAAGATGCGATTGGGATGTCGCCAGCAGACGTTAAGGGTGGCTGGCCGCCAAAGTTCAATCCTTCCAGAGGATTAGGGCTGAGCATTTCTGCATAATCCTGACCGAGTCTAGGCATCGTAGGTACGTTGCCGGGTAAGTCAGTGGAAATCCCACTGGCTCCAGGCATAGTCTGGCTCGAGCTAAAAGCCGCCGCCTCGTTGAGCACGTTGGAGCTGGCGTCCTGGCCGTTCGAAGCGTACGGTGGCGGTGTTGACAAAGGCATGGTAATGGGCGGCACATTGGCAGCGTTCGCTGTTGGTGCGGGAGCAGTTGTTTCCTGGCCCGTGGCTTGTGTAGCGCTCCTTGACTCGTCTGTGGCCTTGCGCTTTCTCTTCGCGTGGGAATCCCTTTCTGCTTTATCTAGTACCACCTGTGCGATCCTTTCGAATTCGCCACACACCCCAAGCATGCGTTTGATACTCCCATTCGACTCGTCAGAGACGAGCGTGGAAAGGAAATTAACGACGACGTTCATCAGCTTTACATCTGACCGAGCCCGCGCATCGTTGGGATTTTGGAGGATATTAGCGAACAGTGTGACCAACGCCGAAACAGGATAATACAGTATCAACCTGGTCAACTGTTAGGAAAGCATAGACGTGATCCCGGGGCATTTATAACTCACCAAACACAAGCAAAATCGCCTTGCGGAATGTACTTGATTAGGTTGATAGATGCTCTGGCGGCAGTAACGCATAGAACCGCCGACAGAAACACTCTGGGGTTTAGCGGTCGAGCATTAAGGCCTTGGATGGCATAGTTGGACAGGCGACTGGTCCAGTATCCGTGGTGTACAGACATCCGATGGATTGTCGTCAAACAATTGTAATAAGCAAAGTGTAGGACGACGACATGGAGGATGAGAGGTGTGTGTGCCGCTTTAATCTCATGTTCGGGCCGGAAATCAACAGGGATGCTATCCTTCCATTCTTCAAGCTCCCTATCGAGGTCGCCAATGGTATTCAACAGTTCCCCATCAGACTGCCGCGAAGCTCGAGCCGAATAGAGTCGTTTGTACACCTTGCTTTCAATGATGGAGAACTGACAGAGAATGCGAAACATGTTGAACTTTCCTTTTCCATCTGATAACGGAACGTTTCCAATATTGTCCGGGGGGTCTTCGCTTGGTAAGTCAACGTTCATGTCATCGTCATCTTGAACGGGAGGACGGCCGGATCGAAGACAAATACTATAAAATTGTTTTAGAGCGGGGAAAATGAACCAACGACAGAGCAATCCTATACATACTCTTTATCCAGCATATAAGCAATCCAGAACACCCTCTTCCGCTGCTCCGCTTCTACAGGATTCAACCCGAAACCAGACCCACGCTTATGGAGTCCGATACTGTGGGACAACCTGATAGCAGCGGCGACTAGAAAGAATGACGGCTGTGGATTGGGGGTTCCTTGAAGGAACAGCGACTGCAAGGGTTGTTAGATCTACATTGCTCGGCATGGGAAATGTGAGACGCCTACCATTCCTAAAAGGGCTTGAACACTGAGTAGATCAGTATTGCGCATCGTCAACTCGGTCAATACACCCATGGCATTTTTCAAATATAACCATGCTTTTTTATCCTCCTCTTGAGGGACAAGATTGCTCATCACCCTCAGCCGATGGGAGATAGCCAGCACCACATTGATACTGGCCCACCAGCCGGAGCCTTCGTAAGGATCTCGGGAATACTGCTTCTCCACAAGATGCATAAAGGTCGGTTCATGAAAGAGAGGGAACATGCAATTGAAATTATCGAAAAAGTCTCGGAAAAGTGACAAGGCCTCCTCCTTGGGAGGTAAGGGTTTGAAAACACGGCGGGCGAAAATGTCGCTGAAGATTTCTGGTTTCCAGTACATCCACTTGTTATCGTCGATGTAAGCTGATGAAATCATGTCTTGGAAGGATGTATCTCCTGTTTTCTCGTTGACCCACTGTATACCCTTCGGTGAGAATATCGAAAACCCCGACGATGACCCTGCGAACCAGTCAGCTCGTCTGTGGCGCCTAGCTAGATAAAAACATACCAATATACCGCGTTTCGCCACAGTTGTTCGTTACCAATGAGCACATCATATCTGACAAGCCTTCTACTTCATTCTCTGATTCTTTATGGGAGTCCGGAGAGGTCGCCGCCGTCCGCGGGCTGGAATGAGAGTCCATCCGAGGCGTAGAATGTCGCGATGTGCTAGCCGGGTGAGATTGCCCATTAGATGGGGGCATGGTGAATCGAGTCGGGCTGTTTGTGGCATTTATTCCACCAGCGGCAGTAGATCGATCGGCCAGTCGTTTCTCTAATGTCCCAAGGTCCGTCTTTCCGTCATCTTCAGAGAGTAATCCGGATAGGCGCAGCAACGACTCCATTCTTCCTAGCCGATTCTCCAAGCCTTCGATATATTTGGCACTGAAACACGGAATAGAGTCAGCAATGTGCCTGGCAAAAAAGTATAGGCAAATGCGCAAAACATACCCTTTCGGGGGGTTCCGCTTCTTCTCGACCTGAGTGAACACGCATTCTGTCTTGTAATTGATGCAGTGGGAGCATTTTGGCATCTTGCCGTCGCATTTGATTTTTTTCTTCCGGCACATATCACAAGCCTAACCCATTTGTAAGACCAAAGCGGGCGCCACCATCCTTGACAATAAAGAGACACTCACCCTCGCAATCCGTCTTCGTTTTGCGTCATTATTGTCGTCGGCGCCCATTGAAGGCTCATCATGAAAAGTCGGATTCGGAAGAGCAGTGGTGACCGGAGAGCCCTCCTGACCGTATGCGCCGAGGAAAGAATTCTGCTGGTTCATAAGCATGGGCATGTCATAGCCCATGCCTTTCGGACCGTCCCCAATCCCCTCCATGACAGCCAAAACGCAGGGGCGGATTCGGAAACGGTTGCTGGAATTCAAAGGCACTTCCCGATGCGTGACAAAGAGTGGAGTTTTGATAATGTCAGCGGGTAGGTCTGGAGCAATGCAATAATGTAAGGCGATTGCGGGGTCCGTCCATTCAAGGGAGACGGGACTCTCGGAAATGGCAATGCTGACCTGATTGGAAGCTCCCCGGGTTCTTCAATTCCCGTTTCCTCAGTCTCTCAGTGAGAGCAGGTCAAAGGAGCGACTGGGGTGAGTAAGCGAAGTCAGCACTTTGAGGAGGCAAAGTGGATGATGACATGGGGCCGGAATTTCAACTTTGCGGGTTGTAGGTAGCTTACTCAGAGTCAAGGTTCAACGTCTAGCACGTGGCTGCGTGGGGAGTCACGACCACGGGCGGAAAGGCAAACCAGAACCTAGGTAAGGGGAAGAGCGTGCAATTGCATCCATCAGGATTTACGTTGAAGTCATATTGATCGAGTTCAGTAGGTGAGAAAGAGCCAAAATCCGAAAAAGTCACCGCCAGCCACCATGCTACCTAGGTACGGCTACTAGTGAATCTCACTGAGACTAATCGACAAAGGGAAAGCAAGGAACAAAGCAAACGTAAACTATGCTGCCTTTTACCGGAGCAAGGAAGCGACTTCTCACTTAACCCCGGTCGAGCCAAGCGCTTTAGTGCCAACTCGGGTCGGAGGTGAGTTCCATATATAACAGTTACCTACCGTATAGGCGTATACCTTATACGCTATACGAACCTCTCCCTCTGTGGCGTGTCCGCTTGGTCAGCGGAGGTCGGGAAAGTCAGTTTTCGCACGGACTCCGCGAGTCCCGACGCCGAAAGCTGAACATCTGAACGGACTCTGCGGAGGATTTATCCTCCTGAAGTCTGCTATTGAAGGCAGGCCATTGTTCTTCCGAGGTCGGATCCGTCTCCTTCCGCTCTTTGCAGTGGCTTGGAGCCAACCTCGTCCCCCCCCTGGCAATAATGCGCCCAATGATGCATGTCCGGCCAGACTCCGAGTGTCTCTCGACCATTGTTATTTGAGCTTGATGGGATTTGACTTTGGCCCGTGACCATCTGACTCGATTGACTCATTCAAGCAGACCCAAGCCTAAGTATTCCGACTCCAGTACTACGCCCGAGGTCTTTATCCCAATTACATGTAGGAGTAACGTGATCCAACTCAGGCCCTCGTAGTTCCGAGGCCTCCCGTTATCAGATGGCAATATCTGGCAGAGAAGACACATAGTATCAATTCAGGAGCGGCGATTTCACCATTATATACAGCTAATACAAAGCCACAGGCAGTGGTTCATGCACCTCATCTTCAAAATCCGACCAACGCCACGCTATGCACCCAAATAGCATTTTGTACAGAGTGTTGTGATACGGCTCAAGCCGAATTCCCCTCGAACCGGTTCGATTTCCGGTCGCTGCGGCCACCAATTAAACCAAGAGACAAGACAGATGAGATATGACTCAGGTATGCTTGTCTAAAAACTCCTTGGCTTCGTTGATCTTCGTGGCGAGATACGGGCTGCCGCCGCGATCGGGGTGGTTGAGAAGCATGAGCTGACGGTGCTTCTTGCGGACCTTGTCCTTGTTCAGGGTGCGCTCCCTATCAAATATTAGCACTATTCTCTCCGAGCAGGAATCTTCTGCTGAGTATTGGAACATACGGAAGTTCCAGAATCAGAGACGCTTCGCGGCGGGTCATGCGAGGTTCAAATCCTCTGCTCTCAGATTAGCGCCCCATACAACCAGTTTCGCATTGATCACAGAACGAACCCCTTGTAGAAAGCCTTTCCAACGGCATTCACGCCTCCCCGATAGCGACGGAAAGCAACATAACCAGCGCGGCCCTACAGCGGAACCATCAGTCTCTGAAACCGGAGAAGGCGCTGAATCCGCCGACTTACCAGGAAGGCGGCCGTAGCAACACCGAGACCCATAGCCAAAGTCGACGCCATCTTGACGAATCAAAGTATTGTTTTTCCAGTAAAAGAGAAGTATCCGCAGGAAAATAAGCAGCCAACTTGACCTTGGAAGATGTGACGTTGGAAGAAGAAGCCCGCGCTGGAGATAAAACTCGGACCGCCGCCGCGAGCCCCAATCGGGTTTAGCGCCGGCAGAATTTCAAAACTTCGAACCTTTTGGATATGATAATTTCTCCCCAACTTGATAACAACACCACCTACCCTTCTACACCGGACCCTTTCAAGAACCAGGCAGATAAAGGTCCGCAAAGATGAGGTGAGTCCCTTTTTTCACTTTCTTCCCGCCACAATTCCAGTAACAACACACCCATAACTAACGCACCACCACTACAGAGTCGAAACCTGCCACTTCTGCTCTCGCCCCGTCTACCCGTCCAAGGGAATCCAAATGGTGCGACTCGACGGGAAAGCGTTTCGGTTTTGCCGCTCGAAATGCCACGCCAACTTTAAGCTGAAGAGACAACCGCGCAAGCTTAAGTGGACCAAGGCCGGCCGGGCGGCCAGCGGCAAGGAGATGATTGTCGACTCGTCGCTCGTGCTCTCCCAGTTCGCAAAGAAGAGAAACGTGCCCGTCAAGTACGACCGGAATCTGGTTGCCGCGACGGTCAAGGCGATGGAGCGGGTGGAGGAGATCCGGCAGCGGCGGGAGCGGGCGTTCACGAAACGCCGGCTGGCCGGGAAGCTTGCGCGGGAACGCAAGCGCGAGGAGGACCGGAGGGTTGTTGCGGAGGGAGAGCACCTTATTCGCAAGGAGCTTCGCGAGAGAGAGGAGGGCCGTCCGCTTGCGGAGGAGGGGATCAAGATTGCCGGGGGCAGATTGCATGGGGAGGAGAAGCTTCGGCAGAAGAAGAAGACCCGGATGCTTGTGGATGGCACTACGCAGGACGAGATGGATGTGGATTAGAATTTTTGATTGGGTTCTTTATTTGCTTTCGATCACGATGGAGTTCGGTTTGTTTTCATACCTGGGCATTGCCAAAAAGCTGTTGCACAATCATGCGGATATCACAATTTCCTATTATATGAAGGCATAATGAATGATTCCCCTTCAGTACCATAAATTATTAGAGAAGCTATATACCTAGCTACCTAAGTAAATAATGCTGTCATCAGCTCAAGCCTCTGTAGGCCCAAGCATATCGATAAAAGTCCGCCCGCCAAGACCCGCCCCAGATTCACTACGTAGCATACCTACCCACGGTATGACCTTACCTACCCCTCTACCCCTCTACATCTGCCTACTAGATACTTCCATACCACATTTCCTTTCCCAGCATTCCCTCTTATCCATCGAATTCAATCCAAGAACCAAACCCTACACTAATACCACAGTCCCTTTCTCATACCCCCACCGTCCACAATGCAAGTCGAAGTAAACCCCAACGAAGACACCGAATGGTCCGTCCCCTTATTCTCATTCTCTTAAACAAACTTCCCCTCCCTCAGCAAACGCCTCCATAACTAACCAAAGGGCAAAAACAAAAGGAACGACATCCTCCGCAAACACGGCATCATCCCCGAGAAGCCCCAAGACCCCGAACCCCTAATCCAAGAAGCCCTTATCGAAGCTGAGCGCAAAGCCCACGAGAACCGTCTAGAGGACAAAGACCTCGACGAGCTCGACGAACTAGAGGATGAAGAGGACGAGGCGTTTCTAAACCAATACCGGTACCCTACCCTACCTCCGAAATCTACATGATAGAGAAAAACACAAACTAACAGGAGGATGATATTTTTTCTTTTGGCCGGATCTGAAGCCAAAAACGCCTCGCCGAACTAAGCACCATATCCCAATCCTCCATCCACAACCAGGTCTACCCGTTACAAAAGCCCGACTACGCTCGGGAAGTAACCGAGGCCTCCCGCACGTGCTATGTATGCGTGAACCTGACCTCGTCGTCCTCGAATAACGTGGAGTCACGACTCCTGAGCGAGCTGTGGCGCCGCCTGGCGGCGAAATTCGGCGACGTCAAGTTCTGCGAGATGCGCGGCAACATGTGTATCGAGGGGTATCCGGATCGGAATACGCCGACGATTCTCGTGTACAAGGACGGGGAGATTGTGAAGCAGTATGTGACGCTTATGGCGCTGGGGGGCACGGGGACGAGGATGGCGGATTTGGAGAGGATGCTTGTTGATGTTGGGGCGGTGAAGGAGAGTGATGTGCGGTTGAGGCAGAAGAATGAGGACGGGGAGGAACAGGATGAGCGGGAGGAGAGGAGGGTTAAGGTTGGGGTGAGCTCGAAGAAGGCGGCTGTGGAGGACGACGACGACGATGACTGGGATTAGTGGTGTACACTATACAATGCCTGAGGCTGTGGTTCGTCATGGCGGATGTCTTCTCAGCGCCTAGACCTAGGGCAACATGCCGGAGGTGTGGTTCTGGCGCTTTGCTTTACGGCTGGCAAGCTAAGAGGTAGTTTCAATGCAGGACTACCTGTCGACGACTCAGCCGGATCACCGATAACTTGACTCAAGGCTGTCTGAGCTCAGGCTCGGTAAGGCAGACGGTAATGTCCGTTGTATTCAACTCGCTGGACGCGGCATATAGATACTGACCGCAGGCCAAGGCTCTCTATACGCATATAAGCAGTACAGAACCACGATCATTGAAGTTGGTCGTAAGACATTGGTATATGGTTAAAATATATAGCGCTGATATGTATGCAGTCTTCTCATTGCAATACCCATTCATGCTCGTCCAAGACACGTATATAAACATTGAACCCGCGCAAAATCTGGAGCAAAGTAGTTATAGTCAGTCAAAGTGAAACCTCAAAATCCTTTCACACCGAGCACCGATCACCGACACCCATAAGCGCCCGCTCAGTTCACAAATCAATACCTAAACGAAATAATATATCAAATCCAAAATCCAAAATCCAACCCAGCTGAAAAAGAAAAAGCCAACCATCTGAATCATAAAAAGTCGGTCCATAAGATATAACTCAGCCCAACAGGCATCTCCCCCGCCCCCCAAAGACACTCGAAGAAAAGTCAAGAAGAGTAGTTAAATTAAATCAATTCATCACAATCCCCGGCCGCGCTCGCACTCGCCTCAATCGCCCTCCGCACCTCACTCTCCGCAAACGCCGGCCCTTGCCCATCACACTGCGTCGCCTGCTTAAGTCGCCTCGTAACCCCGGCAATATCCACCAGCCCGCGGCGAAACAGCTCATGACCCTGGATGACATCCCAAGCAGCGCCTGCATCCAGCAATCTCTCGCCCGTCTTCTTGCAATACGCAACGCGATGTAATCTCGCTGACTGTCCCTGGGGGACTAGATCAGAGTAGAAGTCTGTCGGCGAGTAGACCATTGGTCCTGTTGTTGTTGTTGTTGTGGGGTCGTGGTGATTTGAAGTACCATCGGCGTTATTGCTGGGATTTGACGCTGACGTCGTGTGGTTGGTTGTTGTCGTCGCGCGCAGGATCTCATTCTCGGTGGAGTAACGGGCTAATTCGCGCTTTAGGCGTTCGTTGTCGGCGTGAAGAGAGGAGGATTCTTGTTGCAGGTTGGAGACTCTTTCTTCGAGGTCGCGGACGTGTCGTTCTTTGCGTTCACGGAAGGCTCGTTGGCTATAGCCAATCCCGTTAACATTTCCTTCCTTCTCTGAAAGAAGAAGTCTTTTCTTTTTCTTTCTTCTTTTTGTCAAATTAGGTAAGGGAAGGGAAGTATAACATACGCCGCTCGATTCTGCGCCTTGCGCTTACTCTGCGGCGAGCCCGCAGCCAACCCCTCCTTGTCCTTCTCCTTGTCTTTTTCCTCGCTGCTGCTTCGTCCCAAACCCGGGTCGGCGAGGAAGTCGTCTCGTCCCTCAACAGACCCGGGGTACTGTCCGACGCTTAGGGGCTCGCTGCTTCCCGAGATGGAGTGTTTCGTGTAGGAGTCCGGCGGGGACTGTGGAAGAGCATCGCCGAATCCTGATTGTGCATTTGGGGGGAAGGGCTGGCCTAGGTAATTCTAGAACAGGTCAGTCAGTTCGATTCAAGCTGTCTGGCTAGCTTTGGGAAAGGACAGGCAAGAGGGAGACACATACGAAAGGGTCGAAGGTGCCTTGGCAGGGGATGTCGTCGCCTTGGATATTTTGGGTCGGGGTGGGAAGGCCGTAGAAGGTGGGCTGCGCGGCGGGGTGGCCTGGATAGTATGGATACTGATCCATCGCTGTATGGGTCTCAAGTGAAATGAAGTATGGGATTGTGGGAGATGTTGAGCGATGGCAAGGAGTTTGACGGTGAAAGAAAGCTCGAATTTGTATCTAATAAAGATGGTTCAGTCTAGAACCCCAGTTTTCTGGGGGGAGCCACAGCCTAAGCCTACCTAAAGTTGGCACTGAGTGGTTCGCCGCTTTCCTCCTCTAATTTCAACTTCTCAGGCACAGATCTTCCATCCCCTTGCCTTTTGCCTGATATGTCAACTTGTGGTAATTTTGTCGGAGGGAGTGCTTCGTTTGTCTTTACCCGATCATCCATCGAAATCCGTGGTGTTGACTTTGGCTTGCAGTCTGACTTCCATATCTACGCTAGCTAGTACTAACTTCGAACAAAGGAAAATCCGGTCTAAGCTTTTAAGTTACCATGATAGCTTGTGCGACTTGGTGTACCTGGTGGGTTGTAGATCAAATGCAGTTGATTGATATGTCAGCCAAGGACTGGTCGAAGAGGCCTGGCTACTTCGGCAGCTAAGTCTCTCTCGATCAGTCCTGTCAACATGAATAGATACAACTTGGAAGGAACGTAACAGTCGGAAAAGGAACCAGAGAAATAGCATATATTGACGTAATACCACCCCGGAAGCGACCCTAGCCATTTTCCATCGCCATTCACCAGTTCCTGCACTGCTCAGAGTGTCACTTCCTGCCGACACCTGCCAACAGCCATAGCCGTAAGCATTCACTCAAGGATAGCAACACCCCAGGACGTCCGTGCCAACAACCCCCACATCTCGCCAATCGTTCCTTCATACTCTCGTCCCCGCTCATACGTCAATAAGCCGCGGTAACAACTAAAACAGAAAGAAAACAAGAAATATGCATGATACAACAGCGAGAAAAAAGAATAAGGGAGGTCATAATGGGCACAAAACAGGGGAGTGGGCAGATCATAATCAAACGGAGCCGAATCATAAGAGATCTGAGCGGTCTGACAATAATAAGCTATTACTGTCGAGACGTCAGAATAAAATACTCAAAGACTGGTCGTTCGATGTTTGCATCTCCTTCTGTCTAGCCACTCCGGTCGTGACGGAAGCAACCTTCAAATTGAACGATGATCCGGAATAGTAAGATAACCGGGTGACTGAGACGTAACATAGCCACAATAAAAGAAAAAGCGTTCCAAGTCGATATCGGCAGCCTCCCATGAGAAACACGTGGTTCGATCATGAATATGCATGAGCCACGGAAAACGAATTAATGTTCCGGGGGCCGAAAGGTCGAAATATAACAAGTACCGATAATCGAGCGAAAGACGGTTGGAAACGCAATCGGATCGAAGCGGTAGTCACCGGAAGACGATCGAAAAACGGGGATAAGATGGCTAACAGAGGATGCAAGGGGAAAGATAAATAAAAACAGGGAGGTGAGACCCAAGGCGACGATTGTTCGAACGGTATGCTGCACCTTGCAACGGAGGCAAACTAGAAC
The DNA here is from genome assembly GCA_025688805.1 of Aspergillus egyptiacus. Classification (NCBI taxonomy): domain Eukaryota; kingdom Fungi; phylum Ascomycota; class Eurotiomycetes; order Eurotiales; family Aspergillaceae; genus Aspergillus; species Aspergillus egyptiacus. The sequence goes on from MU628779.1 coordinate 18,793, forward strand.
GACGATAAATCCCGGGCTCCTCGGCTAGCATGGTGCCAGCAGGCAGAAAAAGCTAGACTGTATAAGGCTGAAGACGGTAGCAAAGACACGTCAGGCTCCACCACCATGCTGCGGAGTTTAATACCACTGAGGACCGAGCCCATCGTCCCGCTTCGAGCGGCTAGCAGCAGGCCCGTGAGCACCTGAAGCAGCAACCTTGGAAGCAGAACGCAGCCTAACGCCGAAGACTATGATATTAGTCAGATTCTAGG
>MU628780.1:0-19014 GCA_025688805.1 Aspergillus egyptiacus
CGCAGAGGACTTTTCTATCAATTCAGATGACGGAGCTGCAGTCAGCTACTATAACAAGAGCCACCTCAGCGGTAGGAGATTGCCAAATGCAGAGTTAGACCGCTAGGCTTCGCACGCCATCTGCTGCCCCGGCTCTTTGGGATTGATATAATAATTCCTTGGACCTGTTGGCATGCAGTCCTGCACGAAACTGCAAGTGTAGTCTACAGCCACTTTGGATCGACTGCAACTAAAACGGTGCATCGCAGGATTGATCAGAAGGTGGAACATGTGGTACTGAAGCAAATCAAGAACGAGCTGGGACAAGACTCGAGGCGCTAGGTTAGAGTACGCTGAACTGAAAAGCTTGGGCCTTGGACTCGTAACCTCCGCTGAGAGCTCGCCAAGGGACGATTGAGGCCATGGAAAGTCGGTATTAGCTTGGTACACCGCAGGCTGCATGGTCAACCACCCGTGAAGCCCGTACAACATTTCTCGGAGAAAGGGACTTTACGGTGCAACTGTAAACACCCATCCCGCGTACATGAACTCTTTTGGATGAATCGATCGATAATAACATCTACTTGACTTGATGAGATATGTGATGGGTCAGAAATTGTGCGAGTTACTCTCATCCGGGTAAATGGAACGAAGGATCATGCCAACTACGGGCATGCATTATTGGATCTTCACGGGGTGAGCGTGTCAAATATAGCATCGGTCTCAGTGGAATCGGGATGACAGCTCATGCCGAGGACCTGCTTGTAGCGGGGAGTGGACTACTACGTCCACGGGTAAGGTGGCTACCTTAGGATCGACTTCAACGGAGCTCCAGCAGCTCCGTTCCCTGGGGAGATACGTGGACATCTGCAGGTTAAGTACCGTAGTTCAGCCGGCGGTGCAAGAGAAGACACTGTGCACTTGTATTAGGATCCTTGCAGCTAGAGTTGAGCTTGGACGGCCGAATATCGGAAACCAGACTTGACTTGACTTGACTTGACTCGGGTCGAGTTCAAGTAGTCGAAACTCCTCTTCCAAGGTTCCAACTGCTACATGATTACTCGTAGTAATAATCTTGAAGTACCTTAGTACTACTAGCCCTGGACTTGTACCAGTAGTATACTGGCTCAACTGAAATCGACTACTACTAGTTGTAGTACTTGGTCGATCAGTCACGGATGCATTGAAGAATAAAGAGGATAGTGAAAATCTTATAATTTAGCTCAACTTTATTTCCTGAAAAGCCAGTCCAATATTTAATAGTGTGTTCGGGAATGAGAGTGGCGCTCCTCACGCCTTGGACATCATCGCCTCATAAAACTACAGCACTACAGTAGCTACTAGTAGTATTACCATCTACTTCTGTAGGCCCACAGCTCTTGAACCAGCTCCTAAATATGTCCAATTTTTCTCTTCTTCTTTTTCCCTCCTCTGGCCTGTTCTCATCCACAGTATAAAATAATAATCTCAGCAATTGAGCATATCACAGACGTGATACCACAGTCAGGTACGTAATGTACTGGTATTACCAGGGCCGGTGAATGTCTCCCATGGATCTTCTCTTTGCGGCTGAGACCTTTTGCCGGGTTGCCTCTCTCTCTGCTCCTCCTCCCTCCTCCGGCGATCTCTTCATATCCTTTCCTCAAAGGCAAGGGGGAGGGGCTCAGAAAGAGGAAAAGTTGAACAATCCTTCGTCCGATCTCCCTTTGTTGTTGCCAATCCTTTCATCACTTTAAAATCGATCGTTCCTCCGCTGTCGATCAACCGCGCGCCTCCTCCCTTACCTTCGTTCCAGCCTTAAGCCCAGCCCTCCAGCTAACCCTCTCCGTCTTTAGCCCGCAAAGAGCTCGCAATCCCCCTCAAGCTTGTTTGTTTCAGGTTCCCGGGATATCGGTTCGAACCCCTCATTGCTCGACCCTCACCGCACCGTCATTGCTCGACGGGGTTTGTGTCTCGGTCTGCCTGTGCTTGCGCCTTCACTGCCCATCCCTCCAGCTCCACTGCCCACCTTCCGAGCTCTTCCTTGAATCTTCCTCCTGTCGTCACCGGTTCAATGGTTTTCGACAAAGCTCCTCGGCCGCACATGCTGTAACCTCATTCGTCGCCGATCGTTCTTACATGGAGGAGCTGGCCTCGTCAACGTTCCCAACAGCTACTGTCCACCCCCAGCCGGGGGGGTGAGCTACACCTTTCCTGCAGCGCTCCTCGTGGAATCGCACTAGACACTGCCTCTTCCTGACCATGTCTCATTCTGGCCCCGAGGTCGCAGATACCAAACCGGACGACCAGAACACTTCATTGTCCCGTGCCGCAAGCTACAACAACCTCCCCGAACTGCCCACGTCCGAGCAGGGCCCGCCGGAGCTTCGAAGAACATTTTCGGACCTGGCCTTCCAGAAGCAATATGATTCACCATCTAAAGAAGATGTAGAGGCTGGGAAAAATATTCTAAGACGTACTTCCATCCGTCGCTCCAAGGACAAGTCGACTGTTGCGGTCTCTCGTTTTACCGTGCCCGCTGAAGATTCGCCCGATGCGGCCCCCGCAGGAAAGCCCGAGCCTACGAAGGTTCCGCAAACTAGGGTACCATCGCCTGTCGCCCGCCCCTCGAAGGCTCGTTCAATGTCCGGGAGAATTGTTAGTTTCGCCCGGAGACCGTGGATGTCGAGCTCCCCGAACCGGTCCATGCCCCCTTCCCCTAACTCTCCTCGTCTCCGTCCCTTGAACGAGGGTTCATCGTCGCAGACCCCGTCACCCGGTAGCTCTGGGAGCCTAGATTTGGCGGCGGATTCGGCAACCCCATCACGCAGACGTACGATCCTCAACAAGCGGCCTCGCCGTCCGATGGTCGCTGTCGTAACTCAAAGCCGAGAAGATAGCCCGAGCACCCAGAGTAGTCCTTCCCCGAAGTCATTACTTACCAAAGGCTCTTTGGAAGGGCTCACAACGGCCCTTAACGTGTCAACGCCAGTCCTTCCCCCAGTTCCTAAGACCACCGCCAGCGTCGGGAATGACACTGGAATCATGGACCCTCCGCGAAAGAAGGATGAACTTTGGCATATCTTCCGTGGTCTTGAAGCCGATTTCCAAAAGTATGTGAATCAAGTGGTGAGACATTCGATGCTGTACACTAACGCTTATTTTCGGCAGATTTCAGGCTAAGTCTAGTGCTTTGAAAGCGAACGTTATTCGTTCTTCGCTCTTACCTTTCCTCAATCAGTCCCATGCGCCGTTGGATTTCAAAGCTTTGAGACCAGAAGATCTGGACCGCCGAGTAAACATACTCAATAAATGGTGGATAGGGTTGCTGGATATGCTCAACGGAAAACATAATCAATCCATTTCGGGCACAGACAGACCGGTGTATTTGGAAGCAGTGGTCGGTATAATGGCCAGACCTGAGTGGAAGATCCCATTCCCTATGGCTTTGCCCGGTTCGCAATCACTGAAACCACTGAAACACTCTTCAACTTCCATTTCGGACGCCTCGGAAGCTTCATCTGGTTCCGACTTCCTCGTGGAGTCTATCCACCATAACATACGGAACAGTTTTACACAGAACCTATTGTCTCAGATGGCCTTTGTGGTGGAAAGGATGTCCATGAGACACGCCCCCGCTAGCTTGGTGGCATTCTGTGGTAAAGCTTGCGCTTATGCATTCTTTTTCTGCCCTGGCGTGGCAGATATTCTAATTAGGCTGTGGAGTATACCACCGAGCGTCCTCCGGCGAGTGTATGCTGAGTCTCATCTGGACAAGAGCAGTGATCTCCGTGCAATGACACCGGATCTTGCACTGAATTTCCCTTCAGCTCTGCGATCATTATCATTCCATGCGCACTCCGCATTGGCCCGGTACCTGCGCCAGAAGCCAGAAGCCCCCTTGAATACTACCCAGATTCGATGGCAGAGTCCTTGGGTATCACGGTGGTGCGGAAAAGACACGGATCTGTTTTACGTCTTCGTCAAATACATCCATCTCCTTTACGCTGATGCTATACCAGCTGATCTTGCGAAGAATTATCGCATTCTATCTCCAGGGTTGCTTCCCATCCATGCGCAGATTCTTGTTGTTCTGGAGGATACACTCTACAAACAGTCACAATCTCAATTGCCGGAGAGTGTTCATAACACCGCAGCAGTCACTTTCGACGATTTTATTGAAGGCGCTGATGGATCAGCTTCAGCTCTTCCGTTGGGAACTGCTAATAGTCACCGTTCTATGGCTGAGAATCGGCTAATCATATTGCTCCGAGATTATCTTTCTGAATCTTCGCTTGAGCCTAAACACGCACGATTGTTCTATGCCGAGTCCTTCTGCGCGATCCTGAAAGCGACTGCCGAGAGGACATCGTTGTTTGATCACAATGCCTGCTTTCTACTGTGTGATTTTGTCGAAGAAGCGATTCCGATTATCGCACGGTTCTCAAGATCCATAGAAATGGATATGTTCGACTGGAAGTTCTGGCTTGAAGCCTGTCGGCGGATGATGAAGAGCCATAACTCTCTCACCGAAGTGCGCGTGTTTTCTTTTCTCTTCTGCATCTGGGGAACGTGGACAGGATCTGAGGAAAGGAAGGCGGACCTCTGCCTTGGCTTTCTTCTAGATGAGCCGTTATTCTATCACTATTTCAGTCACTGGAGTCCTATGGTTCGTGCATATTTCCACCGCCTTCTTTGCTGGAGGTTGGCTAGGTTCAACAGCGATCCATCACCGCTCGACTCGTAAGTACCTGTCCTGAAGACCTCACGTCTTCTAGCGGGACGCTAATGCGGATGCTACAGTATTATATACGAGACTCTGTCAAATCGCCTGCAACGCCTATGGGATTATTATTTAGCTGTCCAGACAAGAGCTGAACGCGGCCTTGCGGCACCATTATCATCCGCCCCTTGTACACCCGCGCCAGGGCGTCGTATAATTATCATCAGAAGTGATAACCCAATGCCCCCATCGAATCTTTTTATATCTTTCGACCGTGTCCTCCCCCCATCGGTTCTTGGTCAAACTTCGGGCAGCGAATCCTCACGGACGGTCAGTACACCTGAAGCACAGACTCCCCCTAAGAAACGGTGGAACATCTTCAAATCCGTGTTTGGTTCCTCGCGATCCAACGAAGAACTTTCTCCCACAAGCAGCTCGGATGAATCAGACACAACGGCTTCCGATGCTCCCGCAGTTGAAGAGAAAGGAGCAGATGCCACTTGGCGCGATCCCATTACCCCTGGCGACCCTCTCCGGCAAGGAACTGTCCATCAACCCTATAGTTTCAGATTCTCTCTGGAGTGGATGGATCGACCACAGTGGCCCAGCAAAAATAAGCGTCTATACGCTCCCTGTCTTCCCGTTGGATCCCAACTGCATCTTCAGCTCCGAAGGTCGGCACTCAAACCGGAGGACTCGGATACGGCTTCAGAAGGAACCACAGACTCTGAGAGCGGAAAGGATACAGACCGGGGGGATACCTCGGCGCCGGAAGAGGGCGAAGCCAAAGCTCAAACCGCAGCGAAACCCAAGGCATCGGAAAAGAACGACCGCACACTTGCAGCCGATGACAAACTTGCGTCAAGCAAATATGCTGGACGTGCTCTGGCTGAATGGGCGCAGATCGTCTCAGAATGCGACAGCTTCTTCTCCCGAAGGCGTGATGAAGGCGTACCTAATGACCGCATGGTTGAAACACCAACATTGGGCGTTGACGGTTTCCGAAAATAGTCAGTCAGGCCTATCCTCAGCCGGTTACCACTTTCTCTGTTTATCCTCCTTTTTACCCCTACTCAGGCCACTGGCCGAAGACACAGCCACTTCTTCCCGTTTCCATACATTGTCATAACTAGTTTTCTCCCCTTTTCCTCCAGCACACTCTCTCTTACTTTCCTATACGTCATTGGCATTTCAAAATTGGGTGGGACAATCATTACATGGATGCATTTTTCAGCGGTTTAGTCGACTGGGATACTTTTTCTTCCTTTTCTCCTTTCCAAATTTCTACCTCTCTACCTCTCTTACTCACCGTTTCTTATGAAAACCCTCCATCCCTCCTTACATGAAACCACTGTATATACCTCACTAGCCCTATACATATCATATCACTGGCGCGTCATAGGGATAAAGGTTCACTGACTCTTCTTGCTTTTCTTTTTCTTTTTCTTTTTTTTTTTCCCCTCCCCTTTTTTTCTCTTTCGCTGTCCTATCATTTTGTCTACATGGATATAAGCGTGCTGGTAAGGGCTTCAATGGTTTCTACCTATATCTGCAATTTGTGGTTCCTTTCACCTACAACAACCATCACTACTGAAAGTAGTCAAACTTAAGTCTAGTCCAGGAGGTGCAGCAAATGTAGGATATGCGTATGAATAAGGATTATTTTGCCATGGTATTGGACAAGTATTCTACCTCAAGGCTGTACCAACGCTTATTCCACTCTACTCCAATTCCATCAATGGCCCGTCGTGTAGTAACACACAGCCGAAAACCGTATATATTGTGCAGCGCGGGTTGGCTCTTATGGTTGTTCTCATTACCTTAGATTCTTGAATGCATTTCCGCTAGGCTGGTGATTTCTCCCCTTAGGTCTAACGTAGAACATATAAAATGGAAATATATAGTAGTACTAATACTAAGTAGAAATGACATACGCATGTAGTTGTAAATAAAACAGAGATGGAGAGTCGAGGGGTACATTAAGATGGTCAAAACCAGCATCGATGAGGTATGAATATGATCTCGTTTATACACAGAGACAATTAGGCTGGGCGGGGAAGACAGAGGTATCTGCTATATAAGTGGAGGTGGAAAGGGACACGGTTGATCAAAGTGTCTTTCTTGTGTGGTTTCCGACCATCTTACAGAAAAAGGGAAAAAATGCGAATGCGATTGGATTTGATGAGAAATTATGAAACAGGTTGAGAAGCGAGATGGATTCGAGATTGGCAAGTTGAGGTGGTGATGGTGACATATGCACGGCGAGGTGGTATATACGGCCGAGGAGGCTATAATAACGGGAATATCGAGGGTACTAGGAGAAAAGGAGGTAAATGAGTCTAATTGAGATTTAGAAAAGAGAACATATATGCAGGAGGGTGTCCGTGCTGAAGGTAGATATGTACGAGAAGAGAAGAATTAGCGAGGTAAAATTAATCGTGCAAGAGCTTCTCGCTTGCGTCGACGATGATGTCCGCAATCCGGTCCACCCATTCCTGCGTCAGGGTCCAGTTCCTTGTTTCGAGGCTGTCCTGGATGGCGGGGAACACGGCTGCGTCGTAGCCGGACCATAGCTGGGGTCCAAAGACGACGTGCTTGAATTGGGTGCGGTTGGGTATCTGAAGTATGGTTAGTGATGGATTCGGCAAAGGATAATATCAGAGGTTTATATGGACTTACACCGCCACCAAACCTGTCGTCGAGAAGGTGGCCGTCGAGCTTGGCCATTCTGAAGTTGTGGGACATGCGTTGCAGGGCTATTATGTTGTTTTCGAAGCCGCCAGCACCCCATACGGCGTCGTGCCATAATTTCGGCCACCGTTGGAAATGCTCTGCGTTCGCTCGGAGCTTGGAGGTAGCGTTGTACAACGGAGTAAGGTTGACCGAGGAGTCCCCAGAAGCATTGTTATCAATGGGCACATCGTGAGACCTAGCATAATTTTCTAGGTCAATAATATAGCCGGCCATATGCTCAGCATATATCTCCAAGTCGTAAGGCAGGATTGGATTGTCCGCGAACTGGAGGAGCAACAAGCCCCAGAACTGGCCCAGGATCTTATGATACTGGAAGCCGGGGTCTCCAAACCTGGTCATCCAGTCATAGTTCTCATGGCAACTGTGGTAGGGATACGGCTCTCCGGTGAATCCAAAATCTATACTGGAGATTCCCGCAAGATCCTGGAATGGCACATAATCACTTCCTGCCCCCAGGGGGGCAAACCTTTTGTTCTTCCTTTCCCAAATGTCCTTCAATGTCTCGTTGGTGACGGGGTCCGAGATCCGGCCTAGGACCTGCATGACAACGCGCTCGTAGGAAGGAGAACCGGCTGCTTCGAAGTCTGTGCCGCTGACACCAACGTCGACGTTGATGTAGGCGTACGCATTCCCGCGGAGATTGTCCATGTTGTCTTCCACATGCTCGGTAGAGCCGATCAGGTTATATTCTTCTGCATCCCAGCTGGCAAACTCGATCGTCCGTAGAGGCCGCCAGCCGAATGATAGGAGCTCGCCAAAGACGCGAACAAGCTCCAAGAAAACAGCAGTCCCACTTCCTGGGTCTGCGCTTCCTAAACACCACGAGTCACGATGGTTGCCCACGATGATTTTCTTCTCGGGCTCTTCCATCCCAAATATTCTCCCAACCACGTTGTAGATTGGCTGTCGGTCCGCCTCATCTTGGAGATTCATAAGGTTTATGGTAGGCGATTGCTCGTCGCCTGTCCACCATTGCTTCACCTTAGGAACACCGCCTATCCACTCTTTCGGCACTTTCGAACCATGACCCTCGAGCACCTGCAGGAGCCTCTGGGCGTCGCTCCAGGACAAAGGAAGACTGGGAATTCCCGGTAATCCCGTTGTCTGCTCCAAGCTCAATCTCGTTTTCATTTTGGGAGTCGACGCAAAGCCTGGGGACAGGACATCTCCGACTACCCATGACATCAGGCTCACAGCGCCTCTCTGGACGCCATCCGACGGCATGAACCGTCCTTTCGGGTAGGCCGGCCCACGGGCGAAGCCATCATCAGCCGGGTCGGAGTAAATGATGCATCCCGCAGCACCGGCCAGTTCGGCAGCTTTCACTTTCAAGGCCCGATCTGACTCAGTCCCGTAGTACCGGACAAGCGCGATAGACCCCTTCAGATTAATCCCTTGGTCCGCAAGGTGCTGGAAGTCCTCTCGAGACCCGTAGTTTGCGTAGACAAGGTGGCCTGTGACGTTGCCTGATTTCGAATGCCCATGAAATGCCGGGGTATACTTGACATTTTCTATATCCTGCTCTTCAAGAGTGGCCTCCCACCTAAGCTCAGGTGGGTCGACAATGGCTATCCTCCGTCCGTCCTCGGTAGGATAATTCAGATACACCTGGTACTCCTCGGTATTGATCGCTTCCAGGCCCGCATTCTCGAACTCCCGCTGGATCCATTCCGCTAGGAAAAAACTGCCTTCGGTACCAGCCATGTGGGGATACTGGGTCAGCCTCCTCAGATTTTCCGCAATGTTCGTCTCGTTGATATGGCCTTGGACGAAATTCTCCACCGATGCCGCGCTGTATGTTTGTCCTCCCATCATAAAACGTGAGTTGAAGTTGAAGATGTCCGAGACGACGAAGATATATATTACGCCGACCACGAGTAATAACCCGAACAGGCGAAGTATGATTATGCATCCATTGGCGTTGAGGCTCGTTAGGCTTGTCCGAGCTGAATCCAGATTGATCGTGAACTTGAATTGTGGCAGACGGAACGGGAGTTGGATCGAAGATAGTGTCCGACTCAAACTACTGAAGGGTTTCGACAGTCGAGACCGTAATCGGGCGCCTCGTGAGGTTTGTCGGTCCGCATCCTCGACGTCCATCTGATTAAGCTCTCCCCGCAACTCCTCCAGCGAACCCCTTTCCGAGCCGGGTGGCGTAGAGTACAGATCATCGACACTATTTCGGGCTGACTCGACGGTGGGAGGATGGTAGCCATGTGGTCGGGGCCGGGGCGCATCACGGTCATCTTGAAGCAGGGCCTGGCCTTCCGGGCCGTCGCTCACCTCTTCGGATGCGAGATGGTTTCGGGAGGAGCTCGGGTGGGAAGCGATCGCCTCTTCGTAGGATGGGATTGGTAGAGATTCATACTCGTATTTTTCGTCTTTAGTCATGACGGAGGATTGGGGACTTGGGGAAGGAGTGAGAGGTAGACAGGGCGACAGGTACTCGGCGCAACAGGATCATGATCTGGGGGCGAAAAGAACGACTATCATAGACATGCTCCCTGAAACAGAACGATCGAAAGGAAGCCAGCAGACAGAGTCAAAAGAGTGAGATAAGAAAAGGAGCAGGATAGCAGAATGAAGAAGCGCCTCTTGACCTGAATCAGTAGCAGGGGTGTGGATTAGATCGGTACGGGGTAAAGTTCCAGTTGAAGGAGAGCAAAGCCACTTGGAGGCCTGAGGTTCTTTTTGCGACTTTAACGGTTGCTTGACCGTCGACGACATCAAACGTTCAAGAAACCTCGAAGAGAACTGACTGCAGTCCCAGGACAAGACGTGGCGCAGGCGAAAGGCGAAATAGACCCACTGGAAATTGCCAGGCAGAAGAGTTAGTGGCAGTGGTTTACATGTGAGGTCCATCCCGGGCTTGAGGATTATTAAGGTCCGGAGTATGAGGCCTTGTACTTGGCGAAATGGGCCATCAAAAGCGCTTGAAGCTCGCTGCGTGTTCTGTGAGAAGACTTCCTATGGAACAATCCTGTTCAGTATCTGCAACAAGTTCATTTAGTCGAAGATCCAGTGGCTCGCCAGGTACCAGTTACTAGGTAGCCAACCTAATCTTGCTTTCATGTCAACCCCGGTTTTCATGTCTCGATGGTTGCATCCAGCACAAATTACGTAAGCTTATCCATCATGCATAGCACAGCATGCAACCGGCAGTCGACCATTATTCAGCAATGACTAAGCATGATTTAGTTATGCCTGGGCACAGGCACAGGTTGACAACATCTGAACCTTCTTAGAACCCGACCTTAATGGCACTGCCATATTCAATTGGCTAGTGAAAATATAACCTTGGTGTTTTTTACTATAGTACGGAGACTCGCTTTGCTCAGCGAGTGACCACGGGCCATTCTGGAGGATTGCTGCAACACCCCGCCATGGTCTTTGCGCGCTCTCTATTGATAATCTCACAAGAGCCCAGGCAAAGCATCTGTCAATCTGGAGTAATGGGGAGTGCCAAATTATCCATACTCTGCTTTTATGTCTAATTAAGTAGTGAAAGACTCTATCTGTTTTATTGCTGAGCACTTTGGATGGGCGATATATATTTTTGCTGGCCTTTAAGGTAGCAGCTGCTGCGCAACGCAATTTAATCAATGAACGATGGACATAAATTAGAATTAGCAGGAGAAAATACCTTAGCTCGAAGAATGGGATACTAATACGGAGCGTCAGGCGAGGACAAGAAGCCCGAACAAGATGACAAACTTTGTGGTCCACAGAATCAATTAGCAAGCTACAAGGCTTGATGAACTTTAAACATGGCTTTTTTACTCTGCCAAAGAGTTGACCACCATAAAATATCCTTCTAGACTGCCTATTTATCCCAGGAGAGGTGTTTTTGGGGGGGTGGGTTGCGTTCATATATCGATCTTTATACAGCCACATTAGGCCGAATTTATCGATCGGTATTGCCAAAGGCATGACGGCAGTCACAGCACACGAGTCAATAATTACTAAATTTATGACACCACAGTCCCGATGTCTTCTCCATGTTTCTCCCTGTGTCAGGGAAATATAAAAATCAACTTAAGGAGGTGGGCACAATGCAGACATGCATGATGGGGTCTTTTTATACGATTGGTAGATGGACCCACAAGATAAGATTGATAAATTTCCCGTGGCAGTCCGGGTCAATCAAAGGCTTCGAGGCCGGGAAATCGCTCTCCATCGCGTGGATCGATATTCCGATGATTTCGGAGACGGGAGGGACAAGCCGAAGTCGCAGCTACGTGGTACTAGTATGATCTGCTAGATATGCCATCGGCCTCGTGGTCCTGTCAGTAGGTAGTTCGGCTTCAGATACGTGTCCGACTGGGGGGAACACGGCCTGCATGAGACAAAAGAGATTCGCCCTTACATGGAAGAAGATTCATGATGCCATGCATAATCGATGTGCGGTCATTGAACCTCGTCACATAATCTCAAGCAAGCCAGTCGCATTGATCTCGAACCGAGCAATCTGTGGCGTCTGTGCATATATGTTATGACCTCCGGTCGAAGCGCACTATGATGGGCTCCATCTACAGAATAATTTTGCTACCGTTAGTAGTTGCTTTCTTGAAGGCTGCAAGCATGTCGGACTCCGTTCGTCCGAACGAAACCCTTGAGCTCTAGCCTCCTGAGTTCAGATACGCCGTAGCAATAAGGTCTGCAATATAGGTGTATCATGGACCCACAGCATCTCGTGCTATATCAGTACCTAGGCCCACTGGCAGCTGATATCTACACAGTATTCTCGATCACTAACTACTCTACCCGGCCGGTATCGAGAAGGCACGTTCTCAAATTGCAAGGATGCAAGTAAAAGAATGATCAGGCCAGGTTGAATTCATAGAGGAATCTACTGTGTTTGAGCGGCCATTGGTCCCAAAGAGGTAAAAATATTGTGTAGACTGGTTGAGGAGGATAATGCAAAGAGCATGGATCCGGGATATAGATTCGGAGTATCCTTAGCAGCCATTTGCGATTTATTTTGAATCTAAATGGCTGTGATTATATGTCGTGCTCTCTCCCTGTAAGTGTGGGCTCTTTGACAATAATGAGAGAACCGTATTGCGATAAGCTGCTGGTTTCAAGGGACTAGTCAGTTGCTTCAAGCCTTTAGCGGGCTTAGTTTTATATTATGTGCTAGCTATCCAGTGCGAGACAAGCAATTCAGTCGGTATAGAAGAGTCGGTGAGTGACAGCAGACTCCAGAAGTTGACAACAGATGCTCCTCAGATCGGGAGGTGGTTGTCGTGCGAATCCTGCCCGCTTGGGACAGGATGGAGCCTACAGCGTATACCAGATCCTGGACGCATGCGACTTTTGGGGAGGTTTCCAACTATTGTGGAAACCAGTTGGATGATCCTCTGAGCCGTTCGTCAGAAGAATGCTCGTGTTTGATAGATTTTTTGACAGGAAATCTCAGGCAGGCGAGGGTGCAGCGACCATTGTATATCTTCAACGACAGTAGTACCTAACGGTACCTGGGGATAACAGGGCACGGAGACTCTGGTCAGCCTCAGGCACCGCTTTGCCCCTCGGAAGCGTAGAGCAGGAAAAAATTGAGCATGAGCCCCACCAGCGGAGCATTTGAGTGGCACACTACTGCATTAGTCCCCTTTCCTTTGATGCTCTCGGCCTCTTGCGCGTGCCCCTCGAGCTGTGCTCCCTGGAGCTGCAAAGGAGATGAGGAGGGGGAGGGGAGGGAGTCCGGGACCACCTGGTAGTAAGTGGAGGGACAGGACCTACGCTGCATTTTCTGGCCTGGCCTTGTCTGGCTGCTACTTATACAGCCCTGGAGCCCTCCAGCATTATTGTCTTTCTCTCAGCAGCTCTTAATTTTCATCATACCCAATCTCGCCTCTCTTCCCTCTCCCTCCTACTTTCTCTTACGCGTACATATCCTTGCGCTTGTTCTTCCCCGTACTCGACGCCACACCCGAACATCCTCCCCTCTGATACCGCCATCATGTCCCGCCCTCAGAACATCGGTATCAAGGCCATTGAGGTCTACTTCCCCAGTCAGGTACGAATCTGATCTGCCATTTTAGATTTTCTCGCCTTCCAATTTCATTGGCTGGCTCTTTGAGACACAATTCTAACTCCATGCTGCAGTGCCTCGACCAGACGGAGTTGGAAAAGCACGATGGCGTTGGTGAAGGAAAATACACAATCGGTCTTGGACAGACCAAAATGAGCTTCTGCGATGACCGCGAGGGTATGTCAGATCTGCGGCCTCTGTTGATGCGATGACTAACTTATACCCTGTGCTTTAGATATCTACTCTATTGCCCTGACCACACTTTCCTCCCTCATGCGGAAATACAACGTCGACCCCAACTCGGTTGGTCGTCTCGAAGTTGGCACAGAGACACTTTTGGACAAGTCCAAGTCCGTCAAGTCCGTCCTCATGCAGCTCTTCGCTCCCCACGGAAACACCAACATCGAGGGTGTTGACACTGTTAATGCCTGCTATGGTGGTACGAACGCTGTTTTCAACAGCATTAACTGGGTAGAGTCCTCTGCCTGGGACGGCAGGGATGCCGTTGTGGTCTGTGGTGATATTGCCCTTTACGCTAAGGGTGCTGCCCGTCCTACCGGTGGTGCGGGCTGTGTGGCCATGCTTATTGGCCCTGACGCTCCTATTGTCTTCGAGCCCGGCCTCCGTGCTTCCTATGTTGCCCACGCCTACGACTTCTTCAAGCCCGATCTGACCAGCGAATACCCGGTTGTGGACGGCCACTTCTCGCTCCGGTGCTACACCGAGGCCGTTGATGCCTGTTACAAGGCCTACGGTGCTCGCGAGAAGACTCTGAAGGAGAAGACCCAGAACGGCACCAACGGTGTCACCGAAGACGAGAGCAAGACTCCTCTGGATCGTTTTGACTACATCCTCTTCCATGCCCCCACCTGCAAGCTTGTCCAGAAGTCGTACGCCCGTATGCTGTACAACGACTACCTCGCCAACCCCACCCACCCTGCCTTCGCCGAAGTTGCTCCCGAGCTGCGTGACCTGGATTATCAGACCTCTCTTACTGACAAGAATGTTGAGAAGACTTTCATGGGTCTGACCAAGAAGCGCTTTGCTGAACGCGTTCGACCTGGGCTCGACGTTGCTACCCTCTGCGGCAACATGTACACCGCCACCGTCTATGCCGGTCTTTGCAGTCTGCTGAGCAACATCACCTTCGACCCTAGCCAACCCCCCAAACGTCTCGGATTCTTTTCTTACGGCAGTGGTCTTGCCAGCTCCCTGTTCAGCGCCAAGGTTATTGGCGACGTCTCGTACATTGTTGAGAAGCTGGATCTGCACAAGCGTCTCAACTCGCGAACCGTCTTGTCTCCCAAGGAGTACGAGGCCTTCTGCGAACTTCGCGAGCACGCCCACCTGAAGAAGGAGTTCAAGCCTGCTGGTAACCCGGAGGCCCTCTTCGACGGCACCTACTATCTCACTGAGATCGATGAGATGTTCCGCCGGAAATACGAAGTCAAGGCATGAATGATGACCAGCATATGATGCTTCCAAGTTTGGCGTTCTTTTTTGTTTTTTTACGTGGTTAACCGTCCGGACTACTTTAGATTCCCTCTATAGCATGATGCTTCTGTGATACTCGACGCGATAGAGTGGTTTTGCATGTTATTTCATTATTCTCTGGACATAGGGGGCGCTGGAAAGCTTCCATTCTCATGGGACCGGTTACAAAAACCTTTGAAAATATAATACTGCTAATCACAATGGACTACCCTACTTGACTGCTTCTGATCCTCTGACATAATGGGAGCGTATTCTGTAATCAGCGATCATGATGCTGTGGCCATTGCAGTTCCTCCTACCAGTATCTGTTCTCCGAAAGATACATACCTTAGTACGTAGGTTAGGTGATCTGTCACCAGGGTTAAGAAACACGCTTATTGGCCAAGTCCAGAGGAAGTGATGACCTCCGGTAAAGTAGTCCCGTGCGCGGTACCTCTGAGCTCCACTGCACCTAGCTCTAGCTCCAGCTCAGATCAGGTTCAATAACTTACTCTAACTTTTCTACTCCTGACACTATTTCTCACACCAAGTCTTTTCTATCCCAATCTTGTTCAGATCTTGACACGAGAAGAAACTGAAATCCCTTCTCTTCCAGTCGATAATGAAGATCTCTTTGTTTCAGATGCCAAGACTGCTACATCCATCCTTGGTTATACCACCTCCACCCCAGTCCGGCGCCTAGCTAGGCCGGGTCGTCGGCGCGTACTGAGACCATCTCAGTCGCTCAGGATTTATGAGGTATTCTTAGAACAGTCCTGGCTCCGGGTTTCTGTACAAGCTGACCTGACCTAGTCTAGGAGCCGCCAGCTGTGGCAATTGATGCTTCCCCTGCAGAAGCCTGACTGTCCCATATCAGACCCGGCGCTTATATCCCTTCCCCTTCCAAGGACACGCACTCCCCTTCTCGATGAGGCAGCTGTTATGCTTGCCGCCGACTCAATGCAACCCCCGGAGAGTGCCAGGTCTAGGTAAATTTAGCTCTTCTGCTACCCAGAATAGACGAAACACTCGTTGCCGATTATAGATCCTCCATAGCGCTTGTATGAACTCCTCCTTAGGGCTCTGCATCTGAAGATACCAAGAAGGTGCAAATTATAGTAACAAATTGACGCGCAGCTACTAGCTGAAACATCCGTGCTTGATCGAAGATCTCCCGGCCTTTGGATCGTACCAGCAGAAACTGCCAGTTCAGGTTACAACACACCCATAATGACTCTGATATCGGCGTCTATAGAGCTTTCTCCGTGTTTCAGAACATCCGGACCCTGGCTCTTCTGGTACGGGCCGCCTGTTATTTGGATCGTTGGCATCTCCATTGCTCTCGACAGAGAAACATTTAACAGCCAACCATTCCCTTTCTTGTCAACAGAAGTTTTGTGTCGCCATCAGCGATTGCCATGAATTGGATTTGATATCTTGTTCAGCTCTAGAAACAGGCTCTTTTTCTCGACTTTTTCACCAATCTTTCACACGGGAAGCTGGCTTCCGACGCATTACAACGCGACCTAATACGTATCTGTCTCCTTTTCATAATCTAGAGCCACAAGAAATGTTCCTAGGCTACCCATACCACCGACCCACAACTCCTCCTGTTCACTACCATGAGCTGGTCGGACACTCGCATCACCGTAACGCATCAGATTCCTCTATATACTCAAACGATTCGTCTCCCTGGTCAGTCGTCACGACAACTACGAGCCCAACAGTGGATTCACCTCCACGGTATCAACACGGACCAGCTCTCCTTCCCAGAATCAGGTCGCAAGACGTCGTCATTGAGCCTCCACCAACGACCGGACCACAGCGCCATCGCCGATTCTTCTCCAATACTCGGAACCCTCCAGGCTTCCTTCCATATCCCACACGGCGTCCGGTAATTCAGCGCAATGTGGTTGAAGTATCAGACCGGCTGGCCGCTGTCTCGTCCGCCCAGTCTTCACCCGTTTATATGTCTCACAACGACTCGACACTGTCGTCCCCCGTGAGCATAAGCCACAAGCGCAAGGGATCCGGCAAACACTCTCGCTCGGGGTCTACCTCTAGCATTGACGAAGAGACGTTGAAACGGTACGGCTATCCTACCTACCGGCAGCTCCCAAAATACACTGCAGCACCTCAGCCGTCTCCAACCGCGCCTGTTACCCCTGCCACACCCAGTATCATTCTGTACCCTCCACATTCGCAAGCTTCGCCGGTCGAGGCCGTAGCGAAGATCCAGGAAGCTCCGCAGCCTCTTACACTTCCTGCTTCTCCGTACGGCTACGCTGGTATACCCAGCGCCCAGTGTTCCCCTGGGCTGGCCCAGCCCGCTGCAAATTTGTGCCCGCAGTCTACCACTCTACTTTCGTATCTGACAAGCCCGACGCAAGCAATCAACCTAGTACGCAATGTCAGCGTGATTCCCACGCGAGGTTTGCATGACTATTTTTGGTGGGACATTCGCAACCTACGCAGCTGGACATCTTTCTCGCTATCTACATTCGACTCCATCAACGGGCTCACAAAACTATTGAAGACGGCGATTCCTTCGAACCTGACTCCACCGGCTGTAGTCCAAAGCAATCGTCTGTCTCCTGAATCCGAAGCGGCGCTTGTTAGTCTCGTCCAAGACATTTACGCACCCCGAGTGAACGCTGCCCTAGCGGTATCGCAGGGGCCTGATCATCTTTCTCTTTACACGACACAAGCCCCACGAACCTCAAACAATAAGAATCACGGCGGGCCGCATTTCCTTGCCAACTACGCGTCAGACACGGAGCAGACAAGTTCTGGGCTACCGCGCGGCCGACTGGTTGGTATCGCAAAGAGCTTCGACCGCTGGAATACGGGCATGCGCAACGAACCGCCCCACCGTCGCGTGGAATACCTCAACGGGCTCGCCCATCTACAACGATGCATGCGCGAGCACTCCTGCCGCTACGGATTTATCATTACGGAGATTGAGCTCGTCTGCGTTCGAGCCGGATGCGACGAAGGCGACGATGTTCCCTACTTTGGTTTCCTTGAACTCTCCGCACCGATTCCCACCAACCTCGCGGCTAATCAAACGGAAGCCCGACCTGGAGAGAACGAGTCAACCGCGTACGCCTCGCCTAGTTCCCCTACCCCCTCCGCCGACAGTCCTAGAGCCAGCCAATCGCCTCCGATGGAGGGCTACGCCAGTTCTAATCCAGAAGCGCTTAATGTTCCTATGACCGCAAGTTTGGCCTTATACTTCCTCCTCATGCTCTCAAAATCCGTCCCCTTGCCGTCGCAGCCCTCTTCGCATCTCAACGTCGGCGGACCAGGAGCGCTCACTCGGCAACGCACCCTCCCCGAGGGCAAGGACAAGTGGATTCCCGAGCCGCAGATTGGTGAAAAGCGAGATGCGAAGCGCGTACGAGGCTGGATCTGGCCTCAGGATCCTTGGCATCGTCGGGAGGGGGGTGGAGTGCCTCGGTCTCGAGCGGCGGTGCAGGTGAAGCAGAAAAAATGGCATAAGTAGGGCAGCGCATATTTTATTCCCCATCTCCTAGCACTAATGTAATTGATTATTATACTACTACTATTACTACTACCACCCTTCACCACTACTCTGTTAGCTCGTGCTTAACAGATTTAGTAAGAATTCGACAACCAAAATCTACGTTAGTAGTATCCCCAAGGTCCTCACTCCGCAAGGCCTATGCCTTATCCATCCACCTGGTATTTAGTAGACCGTCGTCATATCACTACCTATCACCCCGAGGTCCTCATACAAGGAAGTACCTTGCGGACCGGTTCTACGGGCCCCAAGTACCCTGTGGAATCACCTCCCACGAGAACGTTTTATATACCCCTGTAGTCTGCACATAAAACGCCCCTACCAGTAGCAATAAGCAACAGACCCCCAATCTGTTACACACTACTACCTACCTATACTTACATCAAATACCTAGGTACCTTACCTAGGTATATCCATACTCATACCTTACCATACCTTGTACGACAACCACGCCGCCCAAACCCCCTCCCCAAAAAGCGAAGGCAAACCAACCAACCAAGACAGAAAAGTAAGAAGGGTTAAATAAAA